>JAGKTI010025117.1:0-14103 GCA_018397915.1 Birgus latro
GAGCAAACTTCCAGCAAGAAGGAAAGGTACAAGTTGACAGACAAAGGTGAAAGAGTTTACCTAGACAGGGTGTAAGCACAGAAAAACAGTTTTTGAGGACAACAGGAGGGACTCCATCAGGCCCATATGCCTTGTTAGTATTGGGGCCAGTGATGGCAGAAAATACATCAGCTGAAGAAATTTTAATGTCAGTCAAGAGGACGCCAGAGGGGGGAAGTGATGGAGGAATAGCACTGGAATCGTCTAAGGTGGAAGCAAAAGACATGAGAAGAGAAGTGAAAGACATAAGGAAGAACCCAGAGTTGATAAAGGAAACAGCTGTGACTAACAAATTTATAGTCACCATTGGTAAAGATGAAGAAGAAATATGGAATAGAAATACTAGAGATAACAAGGAGATGGTAATTATAATGAACATATTGAAAGAAGTATCAGAGGAAATCTGTGAGAAAGATGTAGAGGAATTTAAGAGATTACGGATATATTAGAGAAACATGTCAAGGACCCTGAAGGTAATCTTCCAATAAAGGAAATGAGGGAAGAAGCAAAAAGAAAGAATGATTCAAGATCAGATGAAGAGAGGAGTAAATTTTTTTAGAAAGTAGTAGGATTGCAAGTAAAAAAATGGCACATAAACAGCAGAGACTATAAGCAAGATAGTAGACTCAACCAATGTCAGATATGTGAACAATATGGCTAAGTTGATGTACTCAAATGTAGATGGAATGGTATCCAAATTATTAGAAATAAAAAACTAGATAATAGAAAATGAGCCTTATATTATTTGTGTAGCAGAACGAAAATTAACCCCAAGGATATCAAATTACTCTAAATTTGGATGAGTATATACAATGTTTAACGAGGAGACAAATTTAAAAAAAGGAGGAGTCATGATACTAACAGAGAAAGGACTCGAAGTAAAAGAGATGGAAGTAAACATACCCTCACAATTAGAATTAATTGCAGTAGAGATTACTACATCAGATGAGATAATAATTGTGGCAAATTTTTATATGCCATCAAAGACAAACACATGGATTAGAGGTGAATATGAAGAACTGGCAGAGATGACAATTCAGAGTTTAAGAACCCTACTGTACAGAATACTGTAGATATGAAAGCCATGAAAGTTGGTTGGATCAATAGCTCTTGGATCTATACAGGAATTTTCTCTATAACACAACAGGAAAAGGAGAACACCAGAAAAAGAGGACCAGAAGTTGCCTCGTTATTAGATCTCATATTTACTAGGCAAGAAAATGAAACTGACAATACAGTCTGTCACCCCCCATTCGGCAAAAGCGACAATGCAGTATTAGATTACAATTTCAGGATAGCATATGATGAGGTAATGGAAATTACATAAAGAGGCTAAACTGCAAAAAGGGCAACTGTCATGACCTAAAGAAGTACTTTAACCCCTAAAAGCCTAATCGCATCAATTGATGCTATTTGAGTTTTATGCCAAAATGCCTAATCACATCAAATGAGCGGGGCCTGCAAAAAAACTGCAGAGCGCTTCCTCCGCTCCGATTATGACGTACATGGCTTCAGGCCAGTGAGAACTCACCCCTGAGGTGGCGTGACGGGGGATCGGACCAACCCGGGCAGTGGGGGGCACCCCTCTTCTGGGTTGACTCTGTGCCACCCTCTACTCCACTCCCTTGCTCCCTCCTTGTTCCCCATCACTGTCCTGCCCCTCCACGCACCTGCATTTTTCCTCTCACGACCACCACCTGTGTCCCTTCCCACCCACTCTCGCCCCTCCTCCCATCCTGCTAGCTTGTGTCCCCCCCGAACCCCACCCCACTCCTCCCTCCTTGTCCCTCACTACCCATCCAACCCCCTACAGACCACTGAGAGTATCAGTTTGTTGCCAAAGTTGTAATTTTAAATGTGATAAAGTGTAATGATAATGTGATAATTGTAATGATAAGTGTGATAAGTGTAATGATAAGTTAGGACAGTAAAAGGAGAAGTCAGAAACTAGTTATTGCTTTCCTTTTACAGTAAGACCTCACTATAACGGACTAATTGGGGCTCAGGCCAGTCCAAAATATGCGAAATTCCGATAAAAGCGACATCCGGACTTACCCCTCCTAATCCGGACTTTTTCCGATATATCAGACATTAGTCCGGATTGCATCAGTGGTTTTCACCACCATTGCAGTATTGTACTGTGTTATACCTTCACTACATTAATCAAATGGTATAATAATACTGTACTGTGCACTGAAAAACATGTCTTTTACTTGTCTTATTGTGGTGTACATAGCTGAAGTTGTCATGCAGTCCGGACTGCTTTCTTGCTTTATCGGATTTTTTCCGATATATAGGGGTTTAGTCCGGTAGCTCCTCAAGTCCGATAAAAGCGAATTCCAGTCTACTGAAGTCCGTTATATCGAGGTTTTACTGTAGTTCCCTTTTATATGCATGCATCTATAGCGTTATTCAACTTTATTTTGATGTACTTGATGGTTATAAATATTTATATGTGTCTGTGTTAGTTTTTGAAGGAATATGAGGCCTTGTAGGGCTACTCCCCACACCTACATACACACCTGTTTTCATGGTTGATATTACAAATCCCATTGAAATGAGGGTTTCCACAAGAGAATATGGTTGTTGCCGAAAATTTTCTCACCAAGCACCACCGAGGCCTTGCATGGCTGCTCCCCACACCTACATACACACCTCTTTTCATGGTAGATGTTACAGAACACACTGAAGGGCTTTCTTTTCATGGGAAAAGCTGGTTATTTCCAACCCCCCTACCTATAGGCCTACTATCCACAGGCTACTTTATCTCCCCACAGCCGAATAATCTCCCCACACCTACATACACCTGTTTTCATGGTTGGTGTGACAAAACACTTTGAAATTACCTGTTTCAGTAAGAAAAGTAGGTAGTTATCAAAATTTTCATGTTTTCGTTTGTTTTTGAGGGGTAACTATTATAGACTTTTTTAAAATTTTGACGTGCAATTGTGCAGTAACCATTAGGCCTACAGGGGTGTAGATTGCATTGTCAGGTGTGTAAATTCTTCCTCTTTAGCCAGAACACAATCAATTTGCCCTTGGTGAAAGTCGCCAAAACACCCCCAAATTGCGGTTGTGGGAGGTATCCTGCCTGAAATAATTGCAGTCTTTAGGGGTTAACAATATAGATTGGGAAAAGGAGATAAGAGGACAAGAAATAAATGTTATATATTAAAAATTCTGTGAATTTTATGAAACAAGAGTCCATAATTATGTCCAATTGCACAAAGAAGTGGAACTGAGGATAAAGAACTAGTTTAATACTGATTGTACAATGCAAAGGAGAAAAGAGATTTGCTGTGGATCAGATACAGATGACATAAAAGTGAGAGAGCATACAACAACTAAAAAGCAGGCAAGAAATGATTATATGATAAGGAGAGAAGCTCAAAGGCAGTTTGAGAAAGACATTATAAATAAAAATACTGATCAGCCGAAGTGTTTTTACAGCTACATATGAAGCAAGCAAAAGTTAAAATACAATCCATCATGGATGAGGGGGAAAATCTATATCAATGAAGAAGATAGTTGTGAAGTACTAAACAAAAATTTCCAATCAGTTTTTACCAAAGAAAGTAGATTTGCGAGAGATGAAAATGATCATCATGCCCATGCATGTCAGCAAATATACGTATAACAAAACAAGAGGTCCAGGAAGAGATGAGGAAATTAGACAAGAGAAAGTCAATGGCCCTAATGAGATTTCATGTTGGGTATTACAGTAATGTGCAAAAGAGCTAAGCAGTCTATTACATTTAATATTCAGAGAATCCTTGAGACAAGGAAAGTTACCTGATATTTGGAAGAAAGCAAACATTGTGTCCCTTTTCAAGAAAGGAAATAGACAAAATCCACTTAACTGCCGACCAGTATCACTGACCAGCGTCGTAAGCAAGATGTTAAGAAAACTGATACGAAGAATTTGTGTAAATCACCTGGAAAAACAGAATATGATAACAAAGACAATTTGGTTTTAGAAAGGGGAAATCTTGTGTTACTAACCTATTAAGTTACTGTGATAGAGTTGCAGAAATAATACAGAAAAGAGATCGCTGGGCAGACAGCATATACAGTATTTGGATTTCAAGAAGGCATTTGACGGAGTACCACAAAACAGACTTTTATGGAGACTACCATCAAGAAGGAATCCAAGGTAATCTGTACTACTGGATGCAAGATTTTCTCAGTAAAAGGGAAATGAGAACAGTGCTAAGGGGAAATTACTCATCATGGAGAGAAGTGACAAGTGGAGTTCCACAGGTCTCAGTGCTGGGACCAGTTATGTTTTATATTTAAATGACATAGACAGCAACATTGGAAATGGAAGCTACCTAAATATGTTTCCTGATGATGCAAGAATACAAAGGGAAATTACAAACATAGGCTCTTGCTTAGAGCTACAAGAGGAATTGAATAAACTTCATGAATGGAGCAACAGATGGCAAATGGAATTCAGTGTGGACAAATGTCTTTTAATAAAATTTGGCAAAAGTGAAAAAAGACCAGACTGGGATTATAAGTTAGGAAATTTAACCCTACACATATCAGAAAGGGAAAAGGATTTAGGTGTAATTATCAATAACATACTGTAATCGGTTGACCAGATAAACGAAAAAGTAAGGACCCTGTGCACACTGGTTGCTAATATGAGGGTATCATTCACATACAATATATAAATGAAGACATGCTGATAAAGACACTGTAATAACATCTGACCAACTCTGGAGTATGCATCAGTAGTCTGGAATCCATATCTCAGAAAACACATAGATAAGATTGAAAAGGTACAAAGGCCTGCTACAAAATGGGCACCAAGTTTAAGGACCTAAGTTATTTTTTTTTTTTTAAAGGCAAAAGGGACCAAAGGGCTGGAGCCCACAAACTGTTCCTTCCAAGAAAAAAACAAAAACTGTACAAAAGAGAGCCAAATTCAAGATCCGTTCATTTCGAGATGCCCGGACACACTGCATTTGAAAGACTGGAGATCATAGGAAGTAGGAAATACAGACAGAGGGTGACAGTTCCAGACTTGACCTGTTGCATAAATGAAGGACTGGGAGTAACGGTTAACTCTTACATTAGAGAACTGGACAGAAAAGAGATGAGAGCTTGTTGCCACACGGGTGCTACGTGCTCGTCGCAGAGGTGGAGGGATGCAAGTAGACAGTTCAGAGGAGCAGTGACCATTGAAGTAGCGATGGAAAAGCCATAAAGATGCAACAGTGCGGCGAAGAGACAGAGTTTGGAGGGAACTAGTAAGAGGAGGAGAGTTAATGAGACAAAAAGCCTTTGACTCCACCCTATTGAGAAGAGTTGTATGTGGGGAGCCTTCCCACACATGAGAGTTGTACTCTACACGAGGGCAATTAAAACCTATGTATAAAGTCAACAACTATGCAGAAATAAAGAAGGTATGGAGTTGACTTAGCACACCTAATGTCTTGGAAGCAGATTTTACAAGAGATGTAATATGATCTTTCCAAGATAAGTCCTGAGTGAATGAAATCCCAAGCATGTTCAAGGATGATGCAGGATTGAGCTGGATGTTAAACATTAGTGAGTACTCCAGTGGAAGATTTTGTCGGGTTGATAGGTGTAAGAACTGAGTCTGATGCATTAAAAACAAGATTACTTTTACCCCAGTCAGAGATGCGAGCCAAGTCAGACATTAGGTGTGCCATAGCTGTGAAGAAAGACTAAAAAAATTAAACCTACCAACATTACAGAAGAAAAGGAAAAGAGGAGACATGATTACGTTATATTAATGCATCACAGGAAAAGAGAAAATAGACGTAAATGAGTATATAACCTATGGGGAAGCAACGTGAAGAGGACACTGCAGAGAGCTGTACAAAAAGAGAGGTGATAAAGATGTAAGGAAATTCATTTTTCAAATAGAGCAGTTGGTCAGTGGAATGCAATACTGAATGAAGTGGTGTGTGCCAAAACAGTTCATAAATTTAAAGACATGTATGATAAAAGTGTTTCAAATCATGTGACAATATAAGCTTGACTTATTCCTTTAAAGATACAATTAGGTAAGAACAGTGAGGTAAGAACACACACATATGAAAAGATAGGACAAAATAATATGCCATTTCCAGTGGAGTTCAGTTTGGTAGGATTGGTTTGTTGTTGTTGTCGATTAAGTTGCATCCAGTTGATTCTAAATTGTTAGGTGTAACTGGTCATTGTAGTTGAGAGCAATAGTTTGTTGTTGTTATGGTCGATTGAATAGCATCCAGTGGTAGCGTTCTCGCTTGCCATCTGGTAGACGGGAGTTCGCGCCTCGCTCAGGTTGCGAAAAGTTTCACTGACGAAGTGGGTGGTTACTGTCCCCCTTGAGCAAGGGGATGGGTGTGTGCGTGTGTGAAGGTCACAGCCTTGCCCATAGATCGGACTATATGAGCTCTCAGCACCCTTCCGGGAGGGTAAAAGCTGACGATCACTACCATCAAGTGATCCTGACCGACCCGGTGAGTTACACACACACACACACACACAGGACGTTGTCAGAGGCAGAGCTCCATACAGATCGTGGGAATATAAGGCATAATTGGCAGCGAAAAGGAAGGCTGCCTGTTGTGAATATGCGAGTTGAGTGCGTGAGTGGTGGCCCCGTCTGATTCGAGTGAAAATAAGCCAGAGGTGTCGGTCAAATAAGAGTAAAACACAGTGATGGATTTAAACTTTGTACGATTGCGCCATGGCAGAGAGAAGCAGTTAATTGTTTATGTCCAATGGTAGTGAGTTTGCGGGGTTCTCCCATGATGACCAAAGCAGTGGAAGTATCAGGCTGAACCAGACAAGAGTAACAAACGTGGAGAAAATGGCTAAGAATGCCCAAGAATTAAAACAGGTGTGGATAATGATTAGCGAATTACAAGAACGAACCTTGGAACAGGAGAGGGAGATGATAGCAGAGCCGAAAAGTAAGTTAGAGAGCATCTGCTCAGGCAGTGTTGACCAGGAGAGAAAGGTGTCTGAATTAAAAGCAGGTAATGAAACAATTGCAAGTGAAGTAAAACAGCTTAAAAAATAAGAGGCTGGAGGAGGAAAGGGACAAGTTGAAATGTAAACTTGATGAGTATGAATCTAAAACCAAGATGCATGAGGAACACATCATGGAAATCCAAGAACACCATAGGGGGTTGAAAACAAATCAACAGGAAGATAAAATTAGTCTTAAGGAGATTTTAGAACAACAGTAAAAGGAAAACAAGGAAAAGGTGGAGAAGGGAGTGGTGAAGGTATAAAAAGTAAAGAATCATTTGTCAGAGATGCAGCAGACAAGAAATGCGTAATTATCTCAGGTTTGATAGAAATACAGATGGCAGTAAGGTCTGAAAGGGAAAGGGAAGAACTGAGTAGGGCGAAGAAAATAGTGTCAATAGTTATGGAAGGAAAGGACGAAGCCCAAGTGGATATCGAAGAAGTGTTTAGGCTAGGAAAATATAAGGAGGGAGGGGCAAGGCCACTCAAAGTAAAATTTCAATCTCAGGTCACAGTAAATGAAATAATCAACAAGACCTGGAAATTAGCAGATAAGGAAGGATTCAAAAATATCTGGATAAGGAGGGATGCGAATGAAGAAGAGAGAGAGAAAATAAAGGAACTTATTAAGGAAACAAAAGAAGAAAATGACCAGAGAACAGTAGAATAGAAGACAGAGTTCTATTGGAGAGTTATGGATCAGAAATTGAGGAAGTGGTACCGAAGGAGAGGGAGAGAGAAGGACAGAATAATAAACAGTGCAAAAAAATTGAAAGTGCTATATGCTAATGTAGATGGTCTAATCTCAGCAAGGCTAGAAATAGATGATTTCTTGATGGTAAATGATCCAGACATTATGTGCTTCGTAGAGACCAAGCTAAGAGAGAATATTGAAATCCAAATGGGAAATGGGAAATATAAGCTATGGAGAAGGGATAGAAAAGAAAAAATGGGAGGAGGAGTGATGATAGCAGTGAAAACAGCCTAAATGTGGATACTGTGGAATTGGGAGAAGGTGTGGCTGAAGTGATAACCGTGGTAATAGAAAACAGTGGGAAAGGCAAGAGAGACAGGGGCATGGAATGAGGAGGAATATCAGATGTTGTGATTGAGAAAAGTAGCAACGTAATCCTGATGGGTGACTTCAGTTGTAAAGAGGTAAATTGGGAAGAGTGAGACTCAGGAAGTAGTGAAGATTCGTGGGGCAGTATACTATTAAATGCAGCAGTGGATAATACACTATAATGACCCAGTGAGTTAAAGAAGTGACAAGATTTAGGAGGGATGACATGGTAGCAAGACTAGATTTAATTATAACCAAAGAACCTTATGCAATTGAATCTCTGAAATATCTGTGTCCTATAGGAAAATGCGATCATGTAGTGATAAGTTCCAAATGACAGAAGGAAATGGGGAGACAAGAGATGAGCTATACAGGCATGAAAGATACAATTTTGGGAAAACAAACTTTACAGGATTAAAAAAAAAAAATTGAAGAAGCAGACTGGCGAGAATTCAGGGAAGCAAGAGAGATACAGAAGAAGTGGGATATCTTTCTAGACTTCAGTAATATGGGTGTGTAAAAGTATGTGCCAAAAGTTAGTGGGAAAAAGAACTGGAGAAATGACTAGTTCAACAACAGCTGTATGATAACAAAAAAAAAAAAAGAAAGAAAGAAAGGGAAAAGGCATGGAACGAATGGAGAAGAGAAGTAATGATAGAACAAAGGAAGAATTTAAAAAAAACTAGAAATGAATATACAAGAATACGTAGAGAGGAAGAAAGAAACTTTGAAAAAGGTATAGTTAACAAATGTAAGGAAGAACATAAATTTCTTTACAGGTTTGTTAATGGCAAATTGAAACAAAAGGAAGGAATCAGTAAGCTGAAAATAGAAGGAAGTGTCTATAAAGATGCAGTTATGCACGCTGAAATATTGAACAAATGCATCCAATCAGTCTTCACTAGAGAAAGTGATTTTGTGGGGGATGAGGGTGTGACAAGAAATGTAGTGTTAAAGGATGTAAAGGTTGATGTGCAAGAAGTATACAAATTACTGGAAACTCAAGATGTGAGGAAGGCCCAAGGACCAGAAAGGATCTCTAATTCGATAGATACTAAATAAATGCAGAGAATAAGTGGCGGATAAGATTCACGGTTTAATAGTGTGTTCTCTGGAAGAAGGGAAAGTGCCTCGGGAATGGAAGAGGGTAAATGTGGTAGCAATTTGTAATGGAGGGAACAAGGAAGTCCTCCTGATTTACAGACCAGTGTCTCCGAAAAGCATGGTTGCAAAACTGTGCAAGAGAATCCTGAAAGACAGATGGATAAAATATCTGGAGGAGATGGACGTTTTGGCAGAAAGTCAGGTTGTCTTCAGAAGTGGAAGGTCGTGTGTTTCCAACTTGTTGAGCTTCTACTTAAGGGCGATAGACATGCTACAGGAGAGAGATAGTTGGGTGGATTGTGTATATTTAGATATACAGAATGCCTCTGACAAGGTACCCCACAAGCTACTAATGTGGAAATTGGAACACATGGCTGGACTGAAGGGGAACCTCTTAGAGTGGATGAGAGACTTCTTGAGAGACTGATAAATGAGGACAGTAAGAAAAGACAGGATGACTGGATGGAGGGAAGTAACAAGTAGAGTCCCACAAGGGTCACTGTTAGCACCCGTAATGTTCCTGATTTATGTAAACAATATGATAGATGGAATGAACAGTTATGCAAGTCTGTTTGCTGACGCTGCAAAGATCATGAAGAGAGTAGAAGCTGAAGAAGACTGTAAATTGCTGCAGGTCCTGGATAGGATTCATGATTGGAGCCAGATGTGGGAAATGAAAGTCAGTGCAGAAAAGGTAAAGTATTTGAACTGGGAATGTACCAAGAGACCATCACTGAATTATTTGATGGGTAACGAACCATTCACAAAAGCCAGAGAAGAGAAGGACTTCGGAGTCTTGGTCCAGCATAATTTTTCACCTGAAAAACACATTAACAAGATAGTTAGAGAGACATATAATCTCTTGAATAAAAATAGCATTTCATTACATGGATGAGGTGTTGAAAAAATTGATAGTTGCCATGATCCACCCCAGGTTGGAATATGCGGCAGTAGTGTGGTCCTCACATAAAATGAAAGATATAAACAAAATCAAGAGAATACAAAGAACAGCAACCAAGATGGTCCCTAGCCTGGCAGATCTGTCGTACAGGGAAAGGCTGCAAAAACTATACCTGCCTTCCTTAGAAGAAAGGAGAGAGAGGGGTGACATGATTGCAGTGTTCAGGGCCAGGATGGGAGTAAAAAATTGATGGAGAAGATCTGTTTGTATGGGATGGGAGAGTAACAAGAGGACACAGAATGTAACTAAAAAGGCCAAGTTGCTTGAAAGATATCAAGAAATATAGTTTTTCATATAGATGCTTAGACCTGTGGAATAGCCTGGACAAAGAGGTTGTTCAGTCTAAAATCTTAAACGAGTTCGAAGCAAAATTTGACATACAGTGCACCCCCACACAATGCGAATTCACACGATGCGAATCATCTACAATGCGAGGACAACCCAGAAAATGCTTATTTTTATTGAATGCGAAATCTGCAAAACAAACTTCCCAACATGCAAATCGGCTGTATGATTCCAAGGCAAAAATGGACTTCCCGCCATTTCTACGAGTGTTGGGCTGTACAGTGCAAGTCATCACATGAAGGCAGGTGGCTGGCAATGAGCCAGGTTCAAAATGATGGGTGGGTGGTCAGCTGTTCCTGGGTAAACAAACACTTCTCCTCCATCTTGCCGCGAGAATTAATGTTGTACCTCGCAACTTGTGGTCCATTTTAGCATCCTAGCAGTACTCATCTTGGTCTCAGCTGTCGACTTTGAAGGCTTTATGGCACCTCCATGAGACCTCAGCTGTCACAGTGAGAGTAACGATGGGGAGCTCTGCCCCGCGGGGCAAGAGTAAACACCCTGAGCCTTGAATACCCACCCACCCCTTCCCTACTTAACAAGCCCAGAAGTCACTTAAATAAAGGTACATGGTGTTCTGTTTGTTGTTTTATTTGTTGGTCCAGCTTAAAGTACTGTTAAACAAAGTATTAGCAAGGTAGAGTAAGCTGGAAGGGGACCCGAAGACCAAGCCCTGGGTAGGCTGTCCACCATGTACCATTTTTCCCATAAGTTCTTTGGTTCACACAATGCGAAATCATAGAATGCGAGGGTTTCTGCCGCCCATAAACTCGCATTGTGTGAGGGTGCACTGTATTGAGAAACAGAGACGGGAACCCACGAGCGTAACTCATTTCTCATGAATCCCAACTAGGTATGTACAAACACACACACACACACACACACACACACACGCTGACGTGGACAGACGTCTTCCTGGATTGCAGGGAAATAATCACTGAATCAGCGGCAAAAGGAAACCAGCCTATTGTGATTGTGTAAATGAGTCCGTGAGTGGTGGTCCCGTCGAACATTAGTTTAAAAAAAAAACGCGGGTTTCGGGATAAAGAGAGCAAGATACAGTAGAATAGAAAAGTTTCCATATGGTTGTATCATGGCGGAAAGCGATGGCGGTTTGTTTACGTCTGGCGAAAGGAAATTTGTGGGCATCTTCGACGAAGATGCGAAAAATGGAAGTACCAAACTGAATCAAACACGAGTAGCAGGAGTAGAAAAAACGGCGGAGAGGAATGTCCAGGAATTGAAGAAGGTATGGGTAGTAATTAGGGAGCTGCAGGAGAGGACCTTACAACAGGAGAGAGAGATAAAAGTTTTACAGAACAAGCTGGAAAAAGTTTACACACGAAGTGCGGAACAAGAAAGAGAAGTTACGGAATTAAAAGTGAGTAATGAATCTGCCACAAATGAAATAGAACAGCTCAAGAGGGAAAACAAGAGGTTAGAAGAAGAAAGAGGCAGAATGAAAAGTAAATTAGATGAGTATGATTCAAAATCAAGGATGCAAGATGAACATATTAAGGAAATCAAGGAGCAACAAAAGGGGTGGAAGAAAATTCAGGAGGAAGGGAATGTAAATTTGAAAGAGATTATAGAACAACAAAGCAAGGAAAAGGTGGAGAAGGAAGTGGTTAGGGTATGGAAAAGTAGAGAATCTTTAGTCAGGGATGTAGCAGACAAGAAAAAATGTGTAATTATTTTAGGGGTAAAAGAAAAGCGTATCACGATAAGATCTGAAAGAGAAAGAGAAGAATTGAATAAAGTTAAAGAAATAATATCAGTAGTCATGGAGGGTAACAGTGAAGCCCAAGAAGAGATTGAAGAAGTGTTTAGGTTAGGTAAGTATGAGGAAGGAGAGGCGAGGCCATTGAAGGTGAAGTTTAAGTCCCAGGTAATAGTAAATGAAATCATGAATAGGATGTGGAAATTGGCAGACAAAGAGGGGTTCGAAAATGTCTGGTTAAGGAGAGATGCTTAAGTCCCAGGTAATAGTAAATGAAATCATGAATAGGACGTGGAAATTGGCAGACAAAGAGGGGTTCGAAAATGTCTGGTTAAGGAGAGATGCAAATGAGGAAGAAAGAGCTAAAATAAAGGAGTTAGTAAAGGAAGCTAAGGCAAAAAACGAACAGAGACCGGAGAAAGAGAAGACAGTGTTTTATTGGAGAGTTATGGACCAGAAATTGAGGAAGTGGTACCGACGGAGAGGAGGAGAAAAGATGGTATAAGTAATAACGAAAAAAGTTTGAAGGTGGCGTACACTAATGTTGATGTATTAATATCGGCAATGTTAGAAATCAACGATTTCTTGAGGGTACACGAACTTGTATGTTATGTGCTTTGTAGAGACCAAGTTAAGGGAGAATATTGATATCCATATGGGAGATGGCAAATACAAATTGTGGAGAAGAGACAGAAAAGATAAAATGGGAGGAGGAGTGATGATGGCAGTGAAGAACAACTTAAATGTAGATTCTGTGGAAATGGGAGAGGGTAGGGCTGAAGTGATAAACATGAAATTAGAAACTGGAGAGAACTGTAAGATAGATATAGCAGTAGTATATGTTCCACCTAAGACAAGAGCATGGATTGATGATGAATACCAGGAGATGTTGTCAGACATGGTTAGTTATCTACAGAAAGTGATTGAGAAAAGCAGCAATATAATTTTAATGGGTGATTTTAATTGTAAAGAGGTGAACTGGTAGGAATGGGACTCAGGAGGTGACAAAGATTCGTGGGGCACTATATTGTTAAACATTGTGATGAATAATGTAATGACACAGTGGGTCAAAGAAGAGACACGATTCCGAGGCAGTGACACCCCAGCATGATTAGATTTACCGCTAACCAAAGAACCTGACGTAATTGAATCCTTGAAATATCTGTGTCCTATAGGAAAAAGTGATCATGTGGTCATTGAGTTCCAGATGATAATAGGAAATGTGGTGCCAAGAGATGAGCTCCATAGGCAGGGAAGATACAACTTTGGGAAAGCAAACTTTACAGAATTGAGAAAATTTTTTGAAAATCCAGATTGGAGAAAATTCAGAGAAACAAGAGAGATTCAGAGGAAGTGGGATATCTTTCTAGACCTCTATAATTCAGGAGTGGAAAAATATGTTCCAAGAGTAAGTGGGAAAGAATACAGGAAAAAGGAGTGATTTAATAGAAGGTGTATGATAGCGAAAAAAGAGAGGGACATGGCGTGGAACAAATGGAGAAAGAGAGCTAATAACAGTACAAAGGAAGAATATACCTTTGAAAAAAGTATAATCAACAAATGTAAGGATGAACCCAAATTTTTTTATAGATTTGTTAATGGCAAATTGAAACAAAAGGAAGGAATCACCAAACTGAAAGTAGAAGGAGAGGTCTACAATGATGCGGCAATGCAAGCAGAAATAATGAACAAACGTTTCCAATCAGTTTTTAATAATGAAGCGGAGTTTGTGGAGAGGGAGGGAGTGACTAGGAATGTGGTGATAAAAGATATAAAAGTGGAAGTGCAGGAAGTGTACAAATTACTGGAAACTCAAGATGTAAGGAAAGCCCCAGGACCAGATGGAATTTCAAATTGGGTACTGAAGGAATGCAGAGA
>JAGKTI010025118.1:0-14103 GCA_018397915.1 Birgus latro
GAATAAAAAAGAAAAATGTCATGGGAGTAAAGGGGTTAATCCCAAGCCAAGAGGTGCTAACACTATGACGGGATGGATCAAGCAATAAATGTCACGGAAACAAAATTAATCCTAAGCCCCCCCAAAAAAAATCAGAATTAGTGAAAAGAGGGGAGATATGGATTTCGTATTTTAATAATTATGTTGTACGGTAAACTCCGATCCGTAATGCGATATTTGGTGGGCGAGATTCCTCCGGTGATTATTGGTAGGGTTGGGGGGTCGGGGGGGTCTGCCACTCTCCCAGAAATAGAACCGAACAGCGAGAGGGGAAAGTGAGCATATGGATTTCAAGCTAATTTCATATCGTCTGGTTCCTGGATAATGACTTCCACCCTACAGAATTTTCCACCATTTTTTTGGGGGGAAGCCCCCTCCAAAACGTAGAAGGGATAAAAAATAGGAGGAAGAGGGGGGCAGATATCACTTTGACACTTAGTAAATGTTGTAGAATAGCTTTTAGTCCCAGCCAACTACTACTACTACTACTTTCACTACTCTACTAACTACTGATTTGTAATTCTTCCTAGCTGGCCCACATAGCGCATGAATGGATATGCAGTTTCTATGTTTTATACGAATGCACAGGAAGAAACTATACATCTGACATCTGCCTTGTTTTAGAGCAGCATATTGAGTACTGCATCGAGACAGACAAATGTGGATGTGAAGCAGCGCAGGTTACGTGTTGGACGAGGCTTATATACATTGTACTGTTTTGCTGAAATGGTTGACTGCACGATTTTCCCTGTATCTTTTTCCTTCCCCTTTTCCTACACTTCACTACTTCCATCCCTCACTTCCCTCTCCCTACCCTCCCTACAGCCCCTGTCTCTTCCCTCCTTCCCCTCGATGTATAGTTTGTGCCTGCTATGTCTGTGTTATCCAGGCGACAAAATTGACCTAAACGTAACTTTGTTGTTTAGATTTACAGAAGATTAGGACAAGAGAAATTGACTGTCTTCCTTACTGACCCTTGTGCAGTCGGGTGGCATTAACACAGTCCTTCTCTCTCTCTCTCTCTCTCTCTCTCTCTCTCTCTCTCATTAAAGTGGGCGAAGTGAAGTACTTAATCTAAGTAAACACTTCATCACTCTATTTTTTTTCTTTTTTTTTTCGTACCTTCTCATAGTTTCCACAATCATTCTTTCCAAACCCAGCATTCCGTCACAATCATCCCTGTACTGTATGTCAAAATATTCTCCTCTCCACCCTGCTCAGCATTCCACCGGGGACGCTGCCTCGTTATTTCCGCCACAACAAGAGGAGGACTTTGAAACAGCCTGTCATATCGACTTGCCTGACTGTGTCGCGGGTCGGCTTTGAGTGAGGCTGTGTCATCCATTTTCTGTAGTTTGTGGGCAAGAAGTAAATATAACCTCAGTCATTAGGTGATGTCTTTTCTATTTCAGTTTTGCCCTTTCCACAAGACTTACTTTCACTTATGGTAGACATCTTACACTGAAGCAGTTAAGAGACTGTGTACTTTAACTTATGAGTTAAACATCTCACACCGAAGCAGTTAAAGGAGGCTGTATCTTAGTCATCCAGGTAGGAAAACATTTTCTAAGCTAAATAAACGTGTCTGGAAGCTTCCTAAATACAGGAGAGACGTCATCTGCCTGAAGTGGTTAATGTAAGTTACAGAATTCTTTATGTACAGGAAATAATGGAGTTTGAACTTCTGATGTACTTATCATTCAAGAACTGACTGTACTCCCAGGTATTAATGAAAATCCTATAAGAAGTATTTAACCCACATTTAGATTGCCGCTGCTTACCGTCTTGATTCATCGTACTGGTTGTCTCTCCTGAATGGATAATTATTTGCAAACTCCAGGTCTTTTATCCACTACTTTGATATGTTAAACTGTTTGTCTTGTACAGAGGCATTAAAAACTCTCAGGTTACAAGTGGCGGGGAAGGTTGCATTCACGGGGTGGCATCGACTTAACCTGGTGGTGGAGCTGCCCGGTTGTGCAAACATTTGTCATCTCCCTCCTTATCCCTGGGTATGAGGGTGGGACTGAGTGAGAAGTGTAATTCCATCCTACATTCCACCAGGTTCCCGTGCAGACTGGACTGGGGGCAGACAATATTAACAAAACAACAACACTAAGAACACAGGCCAAGCATTGTTATTGTGTTCAGCAGGCGGTATAATTCTATTGCTTGAAATGTTCAGTATCGTCACCATCAACATTCCAAACTCGAATTTTTTTCACCTGAACAGAATTGGTCTCGACTTACCCTCATAGCGCTCACAGGTGCGTCCAGGGCGGGGAACAGGTTGATATGCATTGTGTCATTGTTTATGATGTTCCTACAAGCCAGGGTACTGCTCTCTCTCTCTCTCTCTCTCTCTCTCTCTCTCTCTCTCTCTCTCTCTCTCTCTCTCTCCTCTCTCTCTCTCTCTCTCTCTCTCTCTCTCTCTCTCTCTCTCTCTCTCTCTCTCTCTCCGCTATAAATTCTTTGTAATGATACTTGTATACCTCTATGAGTGCAGAAACTTTGACGTTTCCCATGCTGGTTATTTTGTACTTACGAATGTTTACTTAAAATGATGACACAGGTAATAACAGCCTACATACTTAAATGAAGGAAAAATAATGAAATATGTTCAGTTTATGCGGCTTCTGTAAATCTGGTGTGACTATGTCGGAATAATATACTGTTATATTCACCAACGACCACAGCCGATATGATCAGCTCGGAGTCCGTGTCATGCCAAATGTTTACAATTAAATGTTCTTTTGATGTTTCAGGTGGAAAATTTTCTTTCTGCATCAGTAAATGCTGAATTTATCCCACTCTATTCTATCAACAGCCGGGAAACTTTAATACAATTTCGAGACACAAACGGTATATTAGTAACAACAGTGTATCTGGATATGTTCTTGATAATTCCTTTTACAATTTACAATGGAACAAAACTGAGCATGATCGTCAGTGTCTGAATCTCGTCAAGGACAAAAACAAGATCAAGAACGACAACAAAATCAGAGAGAGAGAAAAAAAACAAGCACTTTGATCTGCCCTACATCTGGCCAGGTAAAAAAAAAAATGGGGGGGGGCTCTTTATCCCATTCAGTGACATGATTTTTCAGATATTATTTCTCGTTGCAACTAAATAATTTGTTAATGGCGAAGTGTTAACGAAGGCTCTACATTACCCTTCTAATTCGACTTCTTTTAAGTTCAACAAAGTCATCTGGAATGCACAGGTTTCCACTTAATATACGTTTTGTTCTATAGTCTCTCCAAAGCTGAATAAATGCATACTGGAAGACTTGCATTAACAGATATGCCAAACAACCCATATCATTTACCTGTGTGACAAGCAAAATTGATTGACAAAAACGTATCTGTGTTTATTCTTACTCGTGCACAGGAAACTCCGGGTTTTATGAAGTCTTGCACAGGAATTTGTCTTTATTAAATTTATATTTCTTCACCCATCAATATCCTGCTTCCTTTTAATATCCGATTCTCTTCCTTTTACCTGCAGTTGGATCTCTCTCTCTCTCTCTCTCTCTCTCTCTCTCTCTCTCTCTCTCTCTCTCTCTCTCTCTCTTTCTCTTTTTTTCTCTCTCTCGTATTTTCCCCTCAAGCATTTTTTTTTTTAACTTTCTTTTCATCTCTGCCGCCTTTTCTTATTCCCATTGCTTGTTCCTTCTCTCTTGCTTCCCACATTGATGGACTCCCTTCAGCCTTCCCTCCTCTGTTTCCTCTCTGTTTCCCTTATTGTATTTACCTGGGTGCTGAGTTGTGTGTCGTTGTCGTCTGCATACACTGTGGCTGCTGACGCCCTCTTGTAAATTCACCTCACCATCCCTACCATTACTCCGTCCTTCTTACGCCAGGTGACTCGCTGGCAGGCGACGCATCAGACACACTGAAATATGTAAGGCACGGAGGAGAGAGAGAGATGCAGGGAAGCTTCGAAGCAGAGATGCATGCATAGTATTTCACAGGAATATAGAATTAACTAAAGGAACCTGCAGCAGTGAAAAAATAGGGAGAGGACATGAGAGAAACAGAAATAAAGGTGAAGCAAAGCATTATGGCACAGCGAGTTAAGAAATATTCAAAAGAAATCGCAACACAAATCGCAACACAAATGGGCAGAGAGGCACGACCAGCGTAAAAATAATGGCGGATAAACAAAAGGAAATACAGAGTAATATGTAAGGCTTGATACAGAGACACGTGCACAGCGGCACATTGAGATCTGGAGTAAACATTATGGTCACCGAGATCCCATGCCCAGTATAACGTCACTAAACCACCCCCATCGTCAGTCCCAGCGTCTAATCCTGGGAGATAAGCGGCGGTTTGAATGGTAGGAGGAGCTTCAGAAATAATTAAGGGACGAAGGAGACAGGCAGAATGGCACAGCAAGACTCGATGTAGAAAGCCATGAATAACGAGACAGACATTTTTCAGAAGCAGACCAACATGACTGATGATGAAAATAAATGGATAAAAATGAGCCCTTAACACAGATGTATGTAAGAGCTGACGCCAAGAGAAACGCGGTGACAGATCAAGATTAGAAACATATCTGTTGATCACTAAAGTCCTGTCTACCATCATTACCATCACAGCAGCCTATCAGTACCATAAGGAAGGTTAAGGTGACAGACTAACAGAGCCAAGCAGAAAAATATATGAAGTTTAAGCTGAGACAGGCAAGACTCGATACACAGAGGCACAGACAAGGAGAGAAACTATCATAATGACACATACTTGATTCGAAGCTCAGACGCATCCAAAGTATTACGGTAATCGACAGAGAAACATCCACAGCAATACAGAAAAAGACAGAAGGTTTGAGGCATTTACGTCAATATGAAAATAGGCAGAGGAAGTGGGAGGTACCTACAGTAATACAAAGATTGGGAGAGAAGGTGAGAGTCTTTTGCAGCAATACAAAAAGAGGCAGAGCAATTGAAAGATATTTAGAGTAATGAACAAAATACGCAGAGAAAATATGTGGCATCTACAGCAGTACAAAAATAAGCACAGAAGGTGAAAGGCATCAACAGCAAATAAGAAAAACAATGGGAAGAGAATATGAGCGGCATCTATAGCAATACATAAAATACGCAGAGAACGTGAGAGGCATCAAGAGAATATAAAAACACCATTATCATTAAACTATCCGAGTGTGCTGATGCTACACATTCATGACACGTACTGGTGCAAAATTATGTATATATATATTCTGTATATGTATTTAATAAAGCCAGGCTAAGAATGTGTGCGTTTGTCTGTGTGTTTGTTCGTTTCTTTCACGAGGACAGTGATAGATATCGACCTTATTAATGTGTTTGCCTCAATTTTTTCATTGATATTGATTTTTATGTAGTTTTACTTCACTCATGTTTCTATATTGCTATGAATGTCAATGCATTTCTCTGCCCATCTTCTCTGCATCTCTGTCTCTCTGTTCTAACCCCTACATATTGCAGTGTGCCTCTTGCCTCCACCAGCCAGTGCGTCGTCTCTCCACAGTTCCACCATAAGAAGGACGGAGTGATGGTGGTGGTGGCGCAGTGGATCAACATTGGGGCGCCAAGAGCCAGTGTGTATGCTGGCGGAAGTGGCGTGTAACTCAGCACACAGGTAAACAGAGCAAGATAAAAACAGAGGAAAGAGTAGAGGGCAGATAGAAGGAAGACAAGTTATGGGGAAGGGAAAAGAGAAGGAAAAAGCAACAGTAAGGAGAAAACGCAGGCGGCAGAAAGGGAATGAACGTGAGAAAAAGAGGAATGAGGGAATAGTACCGAGAGAGAAAGAGAGAGAGAGGATGGGTGGAGGTAACAGAACGTGACTGTGGAAAGCATAATATACACAATTTTAGGTCATTACTGTTTTGTGCTCTGTACAAATTTAGGCAGAGAAGGTGAGGGGCATGTACAGCAATACAAGAAAAGACATAGAAACATCATGATCTCAAACGTATATAATGATCAGTAACGCTTTGTGTGTAACTTCACTACGACGCCATCACCATCACTCATTATTCTTGCATAGGAAGGATTGCCTCAGTAACACACTGACAGAAATATACATGAATTTAGAAATGAAAATGCATGAAGATGTAAGAAGGGCAATTTGACACACACACACACACACACACACACACACACACACACACACACTCACATTCAGCTAAGACCTTGAGTGTATATCTTGTTGGTACATCTTCACTGAGAGACACCATAACAGTAAATATTGCGAGAGGTGCGTGCTTGTGTGCGTGAGTGTAGATGGAAGTAGGGAGTGTGGGGATGAGGGATGAGGGGAGCAAGGGGAGGAGGACGGTGAAGGAAGGGATGAACTGGGAGGATAGGGGAAGTAGAGAGAGAGAGATGGGGGGATAGGTAGGGAAGGAGGTAAAGAGGTAGGGCTGTGTGAGGAGGGTGTGGTAGTGTAGGAAAGAAGGAGGAAGGAGAGGCAGAAAGGGTGTGTGAAAGGTGAGGTAGTGTGTAGGGAATTGGAACTGGGAAGGAAAGTGAGGCAGGGTGGAGGGTGAGAGAGGAGAAAATAGCGTCAAGGGTGTCGTAGTGTACAGAGAGAGGTACTGTGGACAAAGGCAGGGAAGGGAAATTGAGAGATCATTTGGATGGAGAGGAAAGGGAAAGAGGGCCAATATCATGTCCATTAACACCACACTGTCAGGCTGGCAAGACTGAAACAAACGGGAGCGTGAGAGCTGCAACGCTCCCACAATATGCTCCATAATATATTTTTGAGAGTTCTTAATGGGCTGTTTGTATTTTTCATAAGTAATGGCTGTCCATCACTATGTTAACCTTAATAACTGACATAACTGAAGGAAGGGGAACCTCTACAGTGACACTATAACACACCGGAGTAGCTATCGGGATTTGGGAGTTTCCGGCGGCCACCTCCTCTCTAACTGGTGTCCGCCACTGAACACATGATTACCTAAAACATTTACAAAAACACCACTGTGAGTATGGCTACCCCATGTCTATTACTGAAACGAAGGCTAAGCACATAAGTATTGTTTATTGGCTAACGTAATCCGTAAGGTGAGCTGGTAATGTAATGCACCTGTATTTTTGACAGGATTAAATTGCAGGTAAGCATATTTTATGCACTGACATTGCTCATTAGCACAAACTGATAATGTGTGAGTGTCTACTGATAGGCAGCTGACGAGTTGAGAGAGGGAGAAACAGACAGACAGACAGACAGAATCAAGGTGGTGGAGCAGGCTGCATGTTGTCCCTTAACGAGAGACGGGGTATCCTGTGTTTGGTGTAATTTAAAGTGTGTCATCAGTTGTGTATAATAATGAATAAAAATATTTAAAAAAAATAGGTTTATAATCATTTAGGATACAGGATATCATTGACGCCTTAATAAATATACTGTAATGGCAAAGAATGTATAACTGTTGGAGTGAATGACGTGACCCTCTTCACCCCCGTTCCCTTCACCTGTCAGTTTCAAGCTCGCGCCAATCCCCCTACATCGCGCCATCTGTGGATGAACTTGCTTACTGTTTACGCTAAAAGATGAAGAATTATTTTATATAACCCAGACTTTATAAACAGCACAGTGCACCACAGCTCATTATCCCAAACAATAACACAGTATTCATCAGTCAATATCACAGCTTAATACAATGACCACGTAATATAATACGGCACAGAGCATGAAGCTTGGCGATTCCAGAAATTCTCGTGCATGTACACACGAACACACACACACGCGCTGTTGCCACGTTAGGCGTATCCCGTGACTAGGTGGTCCAGGTGGAAATCTTGTCGAGTGTACAAGTCGTTCATTCAAAATAATATGTGAACATATGGGAATGAGCTGCAGAACAGGACAATGATTGCTTCAGATGACATTTTCAGCTATTAAAGAGCATTCAATAACCCAGGACCACCCTTTCTCTTATAATGGTTTTCATGTAACTAA
The DNA here is from genome assembly GCA_018397915.1 of Birgus latro. Lineage (NCBI taxonomy): Eukaryota > Metazoa > Arthropoda > Malacostraca > Decapoda > Coenobitidae > Birgus > Birgus latro. Next base: position 8,002 of record JAGKTI010025118.1, read on the forward strand.
ACTGAGCAATTCTGTTGATGCTTTACAAGGAAAAAATTATTAATTAAAAAGTATAGACCTGAAATTAATGTAGCTGATAATACTCAATAGATTCCTTGTTCGAACCTATAGATTGTTTTGGTTTTGTTTACTTCAGTTTGGGGGGTTTGAGTTTAGTGTTCGAACAGACAAGTGTTGTTTCAGTTGGGGGTTTGAGCAGGTTGCTTTGGGTCTTTCCTGAGTGGTTCTCGGCATTTCTTTTTGCGACTGATGCATGGTCGCGAAGAGTGCAGACGTATGCTCGTGTGCTCTCTTGTCTAGCTTTATAGAGCTGGCTTACAGGCTTTAGTTTTCTTCCTTTCACCCTACTGGTGGAGTGTAGGTTAGTTTCTCATTCTCCTCTCTTCCCCGTTAAGTAGATACAGTCGGTGTCTGTATCAGTATACTGAGATTGTCTTTGCTTCCTGCCCACGGAGAGTCTCTCGCCCCCACTGATCGCTGTGAGGCGTGAGTACACGCTCGGGACTCCTTGGAGTGTGTTAACAAGGCAATCTTAGCCTTAGCTTTTTTGCCCTGGTTTTCACTCCCTTGCTATTTTTTTTTCTTCCCATTTCCCCCGCGGGGGGGAAGTGGTTGCTATGTCGAGCCCCCGTTCCGTCCCTCCCTCCTTTGGGGGGGGGGGGGCAGTGACGATCCCATGACGCCGACATGGACTGAAGCCCTGACTGACAGACCCCAGATCGTACTCCTTTTGACGTCAGTGTGCTGTACAAAACGCTAGCTATGTACGAATTCATGCCCTGGCTAGCCTCAATCGCTTCAGTGTCAGGAAGGTGACTGACATATTTGTTGACCAAAGAAGCGAGTAGGAATCGTGTGGTGGAGAGATGACTAGCAAAATTTGGATATTCTTGGGTGACTGTCATCAAGCTCTGGTGGTAATATCAGATGGAGATGGTGTCCTTGACGAACATAACTTCACCCAGGGACTTTATAAATGCCCCTGGGAGGAGGACCCGATCATCCAGGGATACAAGAAGTGTGGCAAGGGTCAGAAAGGCTGCCCACACTCTCCACAACATCTTACCCATAAAAGAAATCCAGGTTAATGTTTGAGTCAACTAAGTGGTCTTGACAGGTGGAGAAAGAAACATAAGAAACAGTAGGAGCGAGTTGCTGAGTGAAACTTTTGCCTAAACTCATTAACTAATGGAGGAGAATGCGATGAAGGGGTAGCAAAATCAGAAGAAGAAGAAGAAGATAAGAGGAAAAGACCATGATAGAAGTAGTGGGAGGTCCTATAGAAAGAGGGGAGGCTATGGAAGATGCATTACTGGGGACTTCCTGACTTTCCTCCCATTTGAAAACAATCATCAGTGTGGACCCAGTAACTCTCTGATGATGAAAAGTCTTTAATCTCAAATTTGTTACGGCTACGACATAAGACACGGTGTGGGCCTTGCAATCTAGCCTTTCAACTTCGAAGTGCGAATGTATAAATGACAAAACACAAAATCTCCAACGTGAGTATTGATAGGAGCCAAAGCTATGCTGACGATGTAGCAAATCTTTAGACAACGCCTAATTAGCCTTTACGTAATGGTGTATTCGCAGAGAAACTGACAGTCTCAACTTCACATAATCGTCTAAGTTAAAGACAGGATTAGGCTTCGAATGTAACAGTGAATAGGGCAGAGACTTAACAAAATCCATATAAGGCAAAAAACTCAAGTTTTGCCAATGGATTTGTTAATGGAGCTATTGATAGAAGTAGCAACTTTTGGTATCTACTCATTCCAACAGGTTTTCTAAGAACCTTAGTACCTCAGGCATTCTACAACATTACGATTTTGTCTCTCAAGAAATCTATTGGAGGCACGTTGATGCAGAACGACATTTAATTTAGTTTCATTAATGCAAGGAAAGAGGAACCAAAGCCAGAAGCCCGCAAGATTGTTCCCTCCAAGGAAAACAATAGAGACCCAAATTCAAGATTTGTTCATTTCAAGATGCCTGGACACAATGAGTCTGAAAGACTGGAGGTCATTGGCAGCAGGAAATACAAAGAGACAGGTCCAGAGCTGGTCTGTTGGATATATGAAGGAAAGGGAGTAACGGCTGACTCTTGCTTTAGAGAACTGGACAGAAAAGGGATGAAAGTTTGTTACTAGATGGGTGTTTTGCACCCTCCGTAGTGATGGAGGGATGCAAGCAGACTGTTCAGAGGAGCAGTGACCATCATAGTAGGTACTGAAAAGAGATGAATATGCTTCCGCGCGGCGATGAGTCAGAGGTTGAAGGCAGCCCGTAGGAGGAGGAGAGTTATTGAGACGAAAAGCCTTTGACTCCACCTTGTTGAGAAGAGCTGTATGTGGGGAGCCTGCCCACACATGAAAGTTGTTCTCTGAACAGGGGGAAATAACGCTGTGTAAAAATTCAACAACTGTGCAGGGGTAAAGAAAACATGGAGTCGGCTTACAAATCTCAATAAGAAGAGTATTGTTGAACTCAGGAACATTATCAGTATTTATGGTTGATGGCGTAGTAAATGGGCAAATAGCATGGCCAATGTCTTGAAGAACCACGAGAACACAATAAAGTGAGAAAATAACTAAGAACATGTTCATTGCACCAGTCTCGGTAAGAGGTAGTTAAAGGAGCTCAGTTGAAAAGATTCTCTCACTGTCACGAATTTCCTACATCGTGAAATAATGTATCGTAAATCGTGACATCGATTGATTTTGCGTGAGTGACGAATAGTTCTGAAATCCATGAGATTTCGCTCATTCTCTTAACCGTCTGCTTGTGTACTTATATTTGCATCAAGTTTTCAAAACTTTCGTCATTCTCTCGCTAGTGACTGTCTTTATGTACAGACAGTGCATTCCTCTGAGCGATAATTTCTGAATTGTCATTTCTATGCACTTGCCTCGCGGGCCGTTAGTTGGTCACGCCCTTTTCACATGTTGCTCGTGTTTTGGCAGCATCGAGCTTTAGTCGTCCCTTAGCAGTCTTGGAGTGTGGGTTTGCGATACCTAACGCGGATAGATTTCCTCTCAGTGATCTCGAACATCCTGCAGTATCGGCGTTTTCTCGAATCTCCGACCAACCTGGTGATCGACTGTATCATCGGGGGTCTCATCTCCACTGATTACTATTTCTTTTGTTTTTCCTAGGCTTAAGGCTATTTAGATATTCAGCTCAGTGCTTTATTTAGCTATTTGTTTGAGTGCTTGAGTGAGAGCATTTCCCTTTCTTTGATTTTGAATAGATTCATGTAACGTAAACTTATTTTCATGTAATTAATAAATTCACAGTTCGTTTTCTTGAGCTTTGTTAAATGTAATAGTCTTTTTTGATTTCCCCATATATTTAGTACACTTTTGCTGCTCCAAGTTAGCACAACTCCTTATATTAATCACGACTGGTACTTAGGGCAGCTCTTGGTATTAATTCTTAAATCCGTTGTGCCAGCTAGGAGCTCGCACCAGCAAGTTCCTGCTTATTATCATTATTACTATTATTATTAATTTATGAATGTTCAGGGGTGAAACTAACTTTCTCAGAGGCCAACAGTACAGTAATACAGCCTTCTTGAGCGTTTAGTCTCTGCTGTGTACTGTTGAGAAAGTTTATAAATTTTAGACTCTAGAGAATTGGCGAAGTAAGCCAGCATAAAAGTGAAATCGCCACTTGATTTCACGAGTCGATTCTCTCGTGATAATCGGCCAGAGGGTTATTTTCATTTCCCTCGTGACATCTGGCTTCACATTTATTTATTATATAAAGTATAATCTCATTTTCCCCCTGACACTCATGGACGTCATGGAACCGGATAATGCAAAAGTGAAGCAGGTGACCCAGTTGACCTTTTATGACGATTACATGGAAAGTAGGAATTTCAGTGAACATTGATATTCACAGACATTGTAGGCCAATAAAATGAAAGCTGTGCTAGTCTCAGACACCGGACGTTTCCCGGCTGGTGTGTTGTGAATAATATGGAGTACAGCTGGAATCAAATCAGTGGGAACTTCTCTGTTAGGCATGTCGTCTTCCTGTACATGATTTAGCTCTCCAACAGGGGCTTTGTCTACTGGCACTAGCAGTGTAGTTAAGGCTACTGCATCTCCTGACTCTAAGAAGCAAAGAATCTTAGACCACAGAAGATTTGTGTGTTGGCATTCATGGACAACACCTGAGGAAAGAGTGGTGCAAGGAACGTCACTAGGGTGGCATCGTGAGTGCAGCTTGGTGAAACGAAAATGCATCTGTATTAGATTTACCAGGCAAGTCCTCAAAGGTTAGACTGAAATTCTGAATACTAACTTACCATCGTGCTAGACGACCTGTCAGATTTCTTCCTTTGAATAAGTCACAAAGTGGAAGATGATCTTTTTGAGTATTCAAAGGATATCCGTAAATTATATCCCTGAAATATTTAATAGGCCAAACAGCTGCTAAAGCTTCCCAATGAGCGACGCTGTAATTACATTCAACAGCACTGAAGGTGTGGCTTGCTTACTCTCTTACACATTTCTTCTTTGCATGATCAACTTGCATTAATACTGCGCCTAGGCCTAAACCAGATGTGTCTGTACAAAGGAGGAAAGGCTTCTTATAATCAAGAAATACCAAGACAAAAACATTAATGAGTGCGGGCTTCAATATTTAAGGCTTCAGTTTGTTGAAGAGCCCAAACAAAAAGCTCATTTTCTTGAGTAATTTAGTAAGAAAGGCGGCGAACCGTGCATAACCTTGAGTAAATCACCGGATGAATAAATCGTCAGCAATAGCCACTCAGTCCAAGGAAAATTCCTCACATCATCAGCAGTGGTTGGTTTGGGGAAGTCATCAATTGCTTAAACCCTCTCATCTGATGTATGAATCTCCTGTGCATGAACCACATTCCAAGGATTTCAAATTTCTTTCACAGAATATAGCATTTACTAAGCTAACTTTTAGACCTGCCATTTTTAGACGACCAAAAACTTGATGTAATTTCGCTAAATGTTCAGGAACTGATTTACTCACAACAATGATGTCACCGAGATAGGCAAAGAAGGAATATCCAGTTATACCAACGAGCCTCATGAACAGTGATAGGGAACTTCAAAGACCAAAAGGAAGCCCTTTGAAATGGTAATGGCCAGAACGGATACTGAATGCATGAATGGGACGAGAAGGCTATTCCATTTCCACTTCCCAGTAACCAATAAGTATATCAAGGGAAGCAGAAGTAGCGTTATTCTCACCGATTGATTCCAGTGAATCTGCCAAGACTGACAAGCGAATCGATTGGGTATAATGAACGGGTCTGAACTCACCTCTTTGTTTTGGGACAAGGAAGAGTGGGTTATTCCACGGACTGTCGGAATGCTCAATGACGATGTGTTCAAGCATATTCCGAACGAGGTTATTGGCCACTGCACATTGCTTATGGGATTGTCTGTTTGCTGACACATACACTGGCTGAGTACTTGGAGTCAGTTCAGTGATATTCCTAACAAACCTCGCCTTTCCCATAGGTTCACCAGGGAAGGCAACAACATCTCTATAGGTCTGCAGAAGATCAGGTACTTGTGGTCTGTGTTCAGGAATATAATCAGCATCTATATCAAAGCCAATGTGAAGTACTCTGTCTAAGGCGTTTAGTGTATCAGTTCTGTGCTTAAATATCTGGTCTGTATTTCTCTAGATATTCCATTCGATCACCTTTCACTACTAATTGTCTAACCCCATTGCAAAAAATATTAGTGTGTGTGTGTGTGTGTAAATTTACCTAGAGATCACAAGGCTAATTAAACTAGTAACACAGTATAGGTCTGGTCAGCACACGACGAAATAAGCAGAGTCGACGTTTACATAATGTCCAGCTCAAAACAATGTTAGATTAGTCGGGAACTGCAGTGGTGGGCAAGACTAGCTAATCTTTGACACTCAGACGAATTATGTGAGGTGCATAATTATTTTTTTGTTTTCTTACATGGTGTGTGTGCGTGTGTGTGTGTGTGTCATGAAGGTATGTGAGGTATGGATTCTGTGTGTGACTGCGTGCCGCACGTTCGTTTGACGGTCTGAGCTGTGGAATTCTCGTTGGATGATATGTCTTTGTTGTCCAGG
>JAGKTI010025119.1:0-13621 GCA_018397915.1 Birgus latro
GTGTGTGTGTGTGTGTGTGTGTGTGTGTGTGTGTGTGTGTGTGTGTGGTGCTTCATAATTTCGTATAACACTCTTCATCGCTACAGCCAGCAGGCAACTGCTGGTGAACTTTTGATTGTGACGGTAATGAGGTGTATATGAGTTTATGCAAGCCCTAGAGATGGATCCCGCTCTTCCATGACAGGAAACGAATACTGTACGTAGGAGACTGTTTGGTCTTGGACGATTCTTATGATTTTTACCACCTGCGTTGCGAAGCAAGAGGAGTGGTAATGTTTTCAGTTATGAGGTTGGCTGGCTGGCTTTGTTTGTGTGGGTAAACAAGATATCTCATGAACGGCTTGAGTTATCAACATAAAACTTTCAGGGTATCAAGATATGGCCACAATCTTGGACAGGTTCAAAAATGGGCACTCGGAATCAAGATCAAGGTCACCAAAATTATGACTAGTTGACCTTTTGTGACCTTGACATTGACCCCTTGTGCCCATTTTCGAACTCGTACAAGATTTTGGTCATATCTTTAAACCTTGATCGTCTAATGTTAATAGCTCAAGCCGTTCATGAGATATCTTGTTTACCCACGAACAAACAAAGCCAGTCAGCCAACCTCACGACTGAAAACATTACCAATCCACTCGCTTACCACCAGCGTTGCGATGCGAAAGGAGTGATAATGTTTTCAGTTGTGAGGTTGGCTGGCTTTGTCTGTATGTGTTTTACATCTTGCGTCAAATCAGAAATGGAGGTGCAAAATTATGTGCCGAGGAAAAACTTTCCGGCTACGTGGGTGGTGAGATCCCATCGTGAGATGGCTTCTAGTTTTTATTATATTCAGCTAGAAGGGTGACCTCTCGACTCCATTAATCCGTTAAGTATGACGAGGCCTTTTTGTTTTATGCATTCTTCCTAGCAACCAGAGAATTTAATTAACACAACAAAAGTGAGGCGTCTCGTACTAAGGTGAATGGATCAGAAGTGCTAAAATGAGATCTAACTATTCCCTGACTTCAATCGCACAAAGTACTTTAAAGATTTTTTTTTTTTTGGTCTGACGTAATGCTTTGGATGTGTTCACAAAGACAGAGATGTTTGTACTCTACACTCGACAAAAAAAAAGTACCCTAACTGCTTGGTACAATTGATTTCTGAATGATCACTTGGGTTTTTGTCATATCTACATGGTGGGTACATAAGTCGCGAGGTGCAACTCTAAATAATTCCTTGAGAGCCTTTGGCGCACTTTATGATTGTTCTTATAACTCAAAATATAATGGTAATCTGTATCTGTAGATTTCAATGGTTGTTTTTACTTTTTTTTTTCTTTTACTGCAAAACACTGAGCGTCTCGGGTAATTTCTTTGCCAAGTATACTTTAAGTGTAACTAAGATAGGTAGCTCAGTTGACATTTGCCGTATGCTGCCACAGCCTAGCATCTGTCTTGTCTAGTTTCGCCCATGCACCTGCTTTTTCTGATCCCGTCAAGAAAACTGCAACATATTTCTTCTTTAACCACTTCAGTACGTTGACGTCTTTGGCTCTGTTCTTGCTACTAGCTGAGAATTTTCTTCAAGTACGAGGAGACGTCTTATGATAAAAGAGAAAATGAAACTTGTTTCTAACCCTCTCGCAACGGCAAATTTTACCTCAACTCACTGGTATCATCTGGGAATGATGAGAAATACGCAACGGAAGTGTCATCGAACTGAAGAAAGCTTTATCTTGCCTCTAACTTATGTTTCCTAAAACATTCATTACCTTTCTTACCACAACCTTACGATTCGGCCCGTCATCTTGCCCTATTATGACATCTCATTTCTAACCAGAAACATTACCAATGATATTCTTGTTCGACACGAATTGTGCCACGTCTAGGAGGAGACGCCTTTACTAAGCTGAATGTAATTATCCGGAGGTGCCGCGAACGGAACAAAGACGACGCTATCGCACTGGAAGGGTTGGTATAAAAAGATATGGTCTTACAAATATGCTTTATTATACTTCACTCGGTTGCATACACTGACCTACAGTGCTGCTTCATTCTAGAATTAAAGGGAAAGAAATCAAGCACACATTCGTTGATCTGAGTTAGTTCATATCTTTTACAATAACATCGTGGAAATGTCTATCATGTGCAAAAGATGCTACTACCACATTCCTTTTCATTATTAATACTACAAAACAAAACAGAAATCGAAAATGATTGTTAGCATGCAGGGATGAAAAAATTACGAAAACAAGAGAAGTATGAAGTGCTGAAACAAGAGAACATTTGAGCTCAGAGGAGATTCAGAGTTCTATACCCATTATATATTCCACACTGTACTCACGAAACCGTTGTTGCTGGTGGAATAGTAATGGATATAGAATCTCCCCCTATATAAAATGCCCTCTTGTTTCTGTGCTTTTGACATCACTTGTTTCTGCACTTTTTTCGTTACCAATCACTTCTGAATATACTGTACAAGCGCCTCGCAGCCCTATCGGGTCACTCAGCATTTGCCTAAATAAGAGCAGTTTCTAAACCGCGCTTCATTTTGCTCGAAAACAACGATTTTTATGCGCCCACGCTTTTGCTGCGTATTGTAACACCAATGGGTACAATTATTAGGGGGCAAAACGGCCATTTAGAAAATTTCATTGGACAATACTGTAACGGGCTCATCTGTGGACCGATTGCTACCATTTTGCCAAGTTTCATCGAAATCATATTTCCAGTTTCGGATGTGCCCCCCCCCCACAGGATTATGATTTTTTGTTTTCTAGTTTATGATCTTATAGAGGGTAGTTACCGAATACATATTACTCATATTTACTACTAGCTCATAAACCTGACTCCGAAGACACCCTCCAGGTGCCAATCCCCACCTACCTGTTTCCCCTATGGGATATATTCCTGCCTTGACAGTAATTTTCCCTTGGACCTGTTTCCCAAATAGACCTAAGTTTTCACATGAACCTATTTTCCTCACTGAACCTATAGCTGCCATGGACCTATTTTCCCCCCTGGACCTAATGTACCCCACAAGCTTATTTTTCCCCATGAACCAATTTTTCCACAAATGACATTCCCAATTGACATACTCCCACCTGTGGACCTATTTTCATACATGGACCTATTTCCTCCGTGGATATATTTCCCTCTTGGATCTGTTTTTCTCTTTGAGACTATTTTCCCACTTAAGACTATTTCAGCCGTCATAGACCTATTTTCTCCCATGAATAGTTTCCCCATGAACCTATTCGATCTACGAACTTATTTCTTTCAAAAGACCTGTTTTTCCGCAGACCTGCTTTCCTATGGACCTATTTTTCTAACAGAAGACCAATGTTTCACTTTGGAAATATTACCCCCTCCTTTGGCCTTATGTGTAATGGGGCAGCACGAATCACTGGGGTTCTACATATCCGAAAAAAAGTCAGAGTGCTATGAAATTTTAAAATCTGCATAGATCGGTAAAGAAAGAAAGAAAAAGACAGATAGACAGACAGGTGGATAATTAGATAGCTAGACATACATAGACAGATAAACAGAAAAAAGAACAAAATCGACATATTCCGATCAGAATTCGCCACTCCCACGAAGGGTAGTGGGACTTTGCAAGTGGCTTTGCGCATAAATAGCGAAGGTCTTTTAGTTCATATGCATAAAGATGGGCTTCGCAAGCGTTTTTGTGCGCGATGTACATGATGTCATTGGAACCTGAGTCATCCCTACATAATATAAGCGCAAAACGTACTTACTGATATTGGCAAGTTATAGCGTCATTAACAATATTAGTATCAGCAACAGATATACTGCTATTTCTACTGCTGCTACTGTTGCTAACAGTCATTGCTGCTGCGCTGCTACTCCTACCACTACCGCCAAGAGAGCTAAAATTACCACTACTAAACAAGCTATTGCTCGAACTACTACTATCGTGGTAATTACTCCCACACCATGCTATATAAAAATCTACAGGCATTCATTATGATAACAACCATAACATTACATGGCTTTACATACAAGCATAGTCTGGGGGGATAGGGGGAAGAGACTGGAGAATTAATGAAAGTGCCTGATTAATCATTGCCTTTAATGTCCTAACAGTATTACTGGCGACGGCGGCGGCGGCGGCGGTGGTGGTGGTAGTGAGGGTACCAGTGCGTGAAATCCATTATGGTGGTGATTGCATTAGCCACGGACGAGAGGAAGCCATGAATGATGGTGGTGTTGCGGTGCTAGTGGGGGTGGTGATGTGGGGATTATGGTGTTGGTGGTCTTCAGGGTGGTTGTGGTGTTAGTGCTGATGGTGATGTGGAGATTATGGTGGTGGTGGTTATGGAGGTAGCCGTGTCATGTAATGTTAATGGTGATGGTGGTGGTGGTGTGTTGTTAGNCAAACAGCAACAGAACTTACAGTCTTTTCGAGGTTGCTTGTTACAGAGTAGACTATGACTACAAGATCTAATTCTACATGTTGAAGGATAAGGATAGCAAAGCAAGAAGGCTCTCTCCGCCTCCAAACCTTCCAGTTAAAATTGGCAGGAAAAAGTAAGAAGGACCACCATGCAGCATGGAAAAACTGACATGGAAATTTCATAGGAAAGACTGCAAAGGAGAAGCTACGTTCTATACTTTATTTATAAGCTATCAGTTTGAACAACCTGAAAGGGAAAGTAAGAAAGTAAAATGAATGATAACTAACGCATGACCTTGTACGGGTACGCTGAGTTAAGGGGGCGTCTGTAGACACAATGTGGAAAATGCGCAGTGTGGATGTTCAAAGGTGGTGTAGCAGCCTTGCCTGGCGCTTTTATGGTAGGCAGCAGTCAATCAAGCCCCAGCTCCGTTCACTCGAGACAAGGAACTTTCCCATGCGGGACAAGCACACAAGTTACCTCCTGAAGCAGTGACCCCTGGTACATTAAAAAAATCCCGATGGTGGTCACTTAACTAATAGGTACCCTCAGTGATCCACAGCTCATCACAGGTTGAAAGTAAGATGGTCTGGCAGCAAAAGGTTGAAGTAGGATTTGGAGTACATACAATATTTTTTGCTTTTTCTGGTAGGTGGGAGCCTCTAGACCTCAAAACCACTTGATGCCACTTTGGCATATTTGGGCATTTTTTTTTTACAGGCAAATTCAAAATGCGTCCTATCCTGCACTATTGAAATTTAAAAACATCGATATATTTGTGAATACTTGGTCTATGAAACAAAATTTGGTTTCAAAATGTACAATTTCTAGGTCAAAGAATCCAAGTACACTACTAAATTTATGAGTGGTGCATTCCAAATGCTATATCTGACATATACTTAGAAATTAGAGTATACTTTTCCCCTTGTTTCTCAATATTCAAGTTCTTACCTTAGATTCAATTACTAGTTCCTTAAAAAAAAAAACTCATTAATTTGTTAATTTCACGTTTACAAAATACATATTTCATGAAAAAAACGTATATGACATCAAGTTTTATCTAGTTCACACAAACAGCAACGTTTTCATAAATAAACGTTCAAACTAATCAAACTGATCATCCTCTTCATCCAAAGCAAATACAAGCCTAGTATTGTGACAGTTGAATGATATATGGCATTCACAAAACACAGAACAAGAGATCCTGGCAGCTGAACTGTTACACCTACTGGTGGAACATGGAGTGTTTGAGCTACATCCGCAACGTATCATTTTCAGCACATCAAGTGGGGCTGGTGAGAAGTCTGCTGGAAGGGTTTTAGGCAGCAACATACCTGAAGTAACCTCTTGTGTCCATCCATAACATGTGGGATCAAGCTTTGGTGGCTCAGGATCTAGCGCAGCTCGCCATAATGCACATTGAAGATGGGCTCGGAGGACATTCTCCTTGAATGCCTCGGTAGTCGGGGGAAATGCTCGAAGTTCAGGTGCTGAGTTCAACTTTGTATTACCAATCTTTGTCTTCCAGACATCATACCGTATAGCTGACATATTACCAGTTTCCTTTGATCCATAACAAGTAGCAAAGAATCTTGTAGCTTCTTCCAGAACACCCGAAGATAGGGCATCAAGTTTACAAAGGTGGTTTAGCTGTTAGCCAGATCTCAATGCCTTGAGGGCTTTAGCTCAGGGCTATCTGTCAGTGGAGATAGTGGTGGTGGTGGTGTCGTTAGTAGTGATTGTGGTGGGCTGTCACTGATGTGATGGTGTTCGGCTGTAGGTGGTAACTGTGGTGTGGAGATTATGGTGGAGATGATGTTTGTGGTGTGTTGGGGGTGTTAATGGTGATGGAGGATTGTGGTGTTGATGGTGGTAACTCGTGGTGTGTTGGGATGCTAGTGGCGATGATGGTATGTTGTGGTTTTGCGGCGTTGATGGTAATACTGAAAGAATTATGGCAATATTGTGACAACGTTCAGTGTTTTTAGTGACTGTGGTATTGGTGATGTAGGAAACAGATGTTAATTATGATGGTATGGCTGGTGATATTAGTAGCATTTTTGGTGTCAGAGTGGTGTTGATGGTGTGGCAATGACAATGTAGAAAGTGATGTTGCTCATGATGCTTTTTTTAAGATTAGGGATAATTATATTGGTGATAAAAGGTTATGAGTGACAGTGTGGTATGGCAGTGTGTTAGTAATACTAGCAATAAGAAGATCGACTGATGGTGTTAGCATTTGGTGGAATATAACAGTTTTGAAACTGGCAGTAATGATGTGGCGCTGGTGACTATGGCGTTGGTTGTGTGATGTGGCGCTATGGTGATAACTATGTAAGTAATGGTGTTCTTGTGATGATGTTGCTGGTGGTGATAGTATAAGTGACACTGCTGATGAAGTGCTATGATGCTAAGCATGACTGTTATCTACGGATGAAGGTTATGAATTGTTGTTGTTGTTGTTGTTGTTGATCAAACACAGTCTGGTCGAGCAGACCCATAAATGTAGAGAACCGAAGTTCACTTGCGGCGAGGCTCAGGGAAAAGTGTGGAGGTTTAGTTGCTGGGAGGATGTAGCATTTGGGTCTCCACCCGGTTGACAGGTGCACCACAGTAGCTCCACTTCACCCCATGATCTTGTTATCGGGTTACCACGCAGCGTTGTAAATGGTTTCCTGGGTTACAGGAAACAATTAGACTTGTCACTTAGTGCAGACCCTCCTGAAGTAGAATAAAGAGTAATAAAAAGTGACAGGAAAAGAAGGAAGAAGTGCGAAGAGAGGACAGCAGACACAAAAACAGAACGATAAAGGAGAGGGAAGAAGTAGACAGGACTACATCAAGTGACTGGATGATGGTCGCCGCCACCTAGCATTTGGGGGTTATGGGTATAGATATATAGTAGCCGGATGTTGTTGGTGCTCATGATTGGTGGTATTAGAGGTACTTCTGGTAGTGTTAAGAGGTGCTGGTGATGGTATCACTTGTGATATTATTGGTGCTACTAACAGTATTATTAGTGCTACTGGTGCTAGTGATGGCAGATATCATTGGTAGTGTTAGAAGTGCTAGTGATGGTATCATTAGTGGAATTACTCGTGCCAGTGACGTTATTATTATTATTATTATTATTTTGTTTTTATGCAAGGAAGAAGGAACCAAAGGCCATGGGCCCACATACTGTTCCCTCCAAGAAAAAGCAAAAACAGTACAAAAGAAAGCCAGATTCAAGATCCATTCCGTCACCGGGAAAGGGGCGGATGGAGGGGGCATTTATGGTCTTCCCCCCTGGGGACTCCGAGGCATGGTTCACGTGCGCCATTTTTTTTTTTTTTTTACAATTTTTGAAAAGAACGTGTAGTGTGTAGCGTGCATGTAGTTTGGTGTTGACAGTTATAGAAACTTGTATTGGAGGGCATGCTGGTCTACTCTCTGTGTTACTGAGACACTGAAAAAGTTCAGCAAAGGGGGATGGTCAGGAACAAGTCCTGAGGGCTGATGAAACGGGAGCTCCAGCTCTCCCTGTCATCAGCCTTCCATCCACCTTGGGAGTACTGCCCTGCTCGACTGGTGCTAGTGATGGTATTATTAGAGCTGGTGGTAATCATTTTGCTGATATAAATGGTGTTCTTCATGATACTATTATTGATGGTATTAGTGACGCTGCTGATAGAATTAATACTGGCTGTGTTTTTTGTGTTGCTGATGGCGTTATTACTGGTGGTATTACTATGGTGGCGTTGTGTATGGTGTTATTACTCGTGGTGGTAATGGTATTATTACTGGCTAGTGTTAGTGGTATTATTACTGGCTAGTGTTAGTGGTATTATTACTGGCTAGTGTTAGTGGTATTATTACTGGCTGGTGCCAACTGTACTATTATTGATTGTGTTAGTAATAGTATTGCTTGAGGTGTCTGTGGTACTGCTAGTGATGGTATTTATGGTAGTGTTAGTGGTACTGTTGATGGTGTGAGTGGTGCTGCTGACGGCATTACTGAGAAATGGTAATGGTGACAACTGATGATAAGAGTCTGGTGGGAGTGTTGCAGTGTTATTGGTGGAGTTGTTTATCTATGTATGTAAGAGAGAGTCAGAAGTTATATTGACGATGGTGCAACTGGCGCTTATAATGGCTTTTGTTTAAGTAGTTATAAGGAGTTGGTGATGATAATGGTAATACTGACAGTGGTAGTGATGCTTCTGCAGTGACTGGTGATGGTGGTAAGTGCTGACGTGCAGTTGTATGATACGTGGAGAGACTATTGGTCCTCAGGGAACGGACTGTTAAGCCAATAGCGAAAGTCGGACACATAAAATTTCAGTGTGTCAGTGACAATGCAGCAGCGGTGGTGATAACTCTAAGTGGTGATAATGATGACAACTATATAGGCAGTGGTAGTGTTGTATGATGTCTCGATTGGTGAAAGTAGTCGATGGTGGTGGTGGCAGCAGCAGCAGTGTCTAACAAGCTTTACCGTGATAATGTCACGAATGAATTGGTAGCGCTTATGGTGTAAGGAAATATGCGTGACCAAGTTGGTGATTTCGGTAGTGATTGTAGATAAAGCCAGAGAAACTATGACCAGGGTAGAAATAACTAGATCTGATACAGCCAGACACAGCCTGAGTAGTAGTAGATACTACTAAAGTAGATGTAATCAGAGTAAATATAACCAGAGAAGAAATCATCATCATCATCATCATCATCATCATCATCATTTAATCCTACGCTGCCCCATGAGAAGCGTAGGAGCCCGGGGCTAGGCAAGTTGGTCCTGACATTTAAGATGAGAGTGACCAGCCTCACTCATTCCTGAGTGGCATTACACGAGCAATAAACCCCAACCACCTCTTGGATACAAACCTTCACCGGCTCATTCCGACTGGAGCGCCGTAATTACCCACTAAACCACCAGGCGCCAAAAATTTGGTTATAGGGTTACCACCCAGCGTAGTAAATGGTTTCCTGGTGTACAGGAAACCATTTGGCTTGTCACTTACTGTAGAGTCACCCACAGGCAGAAGAAAGAGGAAAGAATGAAGGAAAGAGAGACAGCATAGTGAGTGTAAGGTCACCCGCAGGCAGAAGGATGAAGAAATAATGAAGGAAAGAAAGACAGAAGAGGATAGAAGGAAAGAAGGATGGAGGAGAGGAAAGGGCAGACACCCGAGAACAGCACTACATCAAGTGAGTGGATGGTGAGCGCCTCCTCCTACCACAAATAGTAGAGCATATTATACCCTGAGGGATAAAAGCAGAGTAGAGGTAACCAGAGTCGATATAACCAGAGTAGATATAGCCCTAGTAGATACTACCACAGCAGGTGGTCAGACCAGATATTGCCAAAGAAGATGCAAAGTATAATGATCAGAGGTAGAATAGTCAGAGTAGACATATCCACATTACTGTATATACAAGCAGGGTAGTAACAGCTACCGTAGAATCAATCAGGATGACGGCAGTAGCTAAAGAAAAAAGTGATAATCCAAATAAGCGAGGTAATGGTACTGATAATGCTTGTTAACGGTGGATGTGCTTGAACTGCCGATAATACGAGTGTGGCAGGTTAGGGGAGGCGGTAGCTCGATCGGTAGAGAGTTGGCTTGCAGTTCCGAGGGACCCAGGTTCGAATCCTCGCTGGGGCAGGGAACAGTTTAAGGATTTGAATTTCATTAAATCATGCTTTACTGATCTACCAGAAGACCCGCCGACATGTCGTAAAAATAACCCCGCTAATACCAATACACCAGTCCTGTATGAGAGCCCTAGCATGTATTCAAAACGGACGGTGGGTGTTAGCGCCGAAGTGGTGACATGTAGAGGTGTATGGTATGTAGGAGGACGGCTGGGCCTTGATAGCAGGCTGTAAAGCCTATGCCCAGAGTCGGACACATAAAAAAAAAAAAAAGACAGTGGTGGAAATATGGAAACTTCTAGAATGGTACTTGTGATGATGGTAGGGATGATACTGGTACTGTAGTTGTTGTTAATGTGGCACTACTTGGAAAATGTACAGTGTGACGGTCGAAGTATGGCACATATCATACTGGCGTGATAGGTGTCAGCTTTGGAATATGCCAGGCTTGTGGTAGGTGTGTTGGTGTTACAGATGATACTTGTACAAGCAGGTGCAACAGCTGTATTGATGGTAAAGGTAATAATGACTGTGTATATATGGTGGTAGTTCCGGTGGGTGTGGTAGTTCTGAGCGGAAGATGATGCAGCACTGATGGCGGTGTGGCAGCCTTGGTCACAATAATGAGCTGGCAGTACTGATAACATGGTTCCAAAACTCAGAGCATCAAGGAGAGATTTTCTTACCTCCATTAATAAGATGACACATTTCAAATTTTATTAATGCTATTTCCAGACTACTGTACATGCGAGAGGAAAGGTTTCCAGTTCAGGATCAAGGAAGGCTGTATCTAACCTCTCGACTTCGGTAAGTATCGTCTAAAAGTATTAAAAAAAAAAGCTATCGAAGTGAACTGGTTCAGATATAATCTTTATTATTAATACTACTTTCATCTTTCTTTCATAAGCCCTCCAATTTATAAGTCATTAAAACTTCCTTGATGATGAAAATACGTCGAAGTTTATGGCATTTCATAATACCAAGCAATACAGTATGTTGAGCAAGTAGCATCTCAGAGATGGCTTGAGTGTGAGAGACGCTCATTGATTTCGCAGGCCTCTTTAACTCATACTAGTCGCTCCCAGCACACCCAAAGCATAACGCCGATGAGAGAGAAAATAAAATGATGGTATTTTTGCGAGGTGATGTGAAGGATGTAGTGGGTACAGAGATAAAGCCGCCATGGTAGGTGTGGTAGTTGTGCAGCTGACGTATATGTGGAGGTGGTGCTACTTTCCTCTGTGTCATGTACCCCCACTTAAGAGTCACACACACACACACACACACACACACACACACACACACACACACACACACAAAACACGCGTACACACACACAAAACAGACGCGTACACACACCCTTTTATTACGGCCATTAAATGACCAGAGTCCCGGCTTTATCGTGGGCCTGAATAAAGGTTACCACCGAAACATACGTTTCTAGATAAACATACTCTCCATCTTCACTGCCTAGATAACCGTGTGAATGGGACGTAAATACCACCTAAAGAAATTCTCAGATAGGGGAATTTAAAGCCCTTTACTTTGGAACACACTAAATATATTAGGTATGTGTCATGTTTCAGCGTTTTAAGTACTGGGACTGATATTGTATGAGAGTTTTTCTAGTCAGCACGTAATAAGCAGATTAACGACAGAAAAAAATGTGTTAAGTACGTTACTGATCCTGAGAAGAATATGTTAGTCTTCTCTGATGCCTAAAAGAAAATGCGCACACGCGAGTGAAAAAAAATTAGGTCTAATGGAAAAAAAAAAACAGCTAAAGGAATGAAAGGTATTAGGTGAAGTGAGTCGTTATGCGTTGTCCGGCTCTCGTGGGGTTGGTCTACCCGACATTACTCGGGGAAACACACGGAAGGAATGTGGAGTAGCTGAGGCCTCCCCGGTCCCTAGGGTGGAGAGTGGACGGGTGGAGGGGGGGGGGGAGAGCAGGGTGAGGCAGGGAGAGAGAGAGAGAACGAGACATGGCAGGGGGTTGGAGCAAAAGAAGAGGGGCAGAGAGGCAGTGGAAATGTTAATCCGACAAAGGGTAAGTGGGACTGGGCAAGGGAGGAATAAAGGAACATTATATGGGAAGCAGGGCATGGGACATAGTGTAGCAAGGTGTTTATGAAAGGGGGTGGGTGTGGCTGGGCAATATGGGCGAGGCAAGAGGAAGGGCATGAGAAACAAGACTTGGGGAGAGAGACAAGCAGGGAAGAGACAGGGACTTGAGGCAGGAGTGATGAGCAAGAGGGTGGGGCAAGGAGGGAGGCAGAGAAACAGAGCAAAGGGGATGAAACAGGAGGATGGGTAAGTGAGATGAAGGAGGGGAAAGGGCAACAGAGGGTCAGGTAAAGGGGTAGGGCAAGGATACGGAGTTAAGGGGGCTGGACAAGAAGGGAAAGGACAAAGGGGGTAGGGCAACGGTTGGCCAGCAAAGGGAACAAGGCGAGAGGGATAGGGCAAAATGGGCAGAACAAGAGAGGCAGGGAAATCTGGGGCGTACCGAGAGAGCAAGGTAGAAAGGGAGGTGGGGGGGGGGGCCGAGGAAAGGGGGGAGAACCGTGGACTGATAATGGCCAAGTAGATGCTATTTCTTGCCCTACCGCACCCTGGCTTATACACTGACTCACCTCTGCCCTTACTCACACTGCTACCATCACTCACTCACTTTCCTGCCTTCATCCACCAATTTTTATGCCCTCGCTCACTCTTCCACTTTTCTATCCTAAGTCACTCATTCTTCTACGCTTTCCCTCTTCCAACCTTACTCACACAAATACTGTTCTACCTTTAGGCTCCTCACTCACTTTCTTACCCTCTTTCTCTCACTTTTCTGTTTGTACTCAGTTACTTATCTACTTTCACCCACTTTCCTCTTCTCACTCACCTTTCTGTTCTCCCTCACGCACTTTTCTGTTCTCACTCACTCAGTTTCCTAACCTCACTCACTCATTCACTCCCCTTTCTGCCTTCACTCACTCGCTTTCCTGCTTTCACTCACTATTCTACCCTCACTACTTACTTTTTTAAGCTCACTCGCTCATTTTTCCACAATCACTCATGCTCACAATTTTTAACTCACTTTTCTGTCCTGATTCATTCTCACTGACTCACTCTTTCACCCTTCCTCACTCACTCACTCGCTCACGAACTAGTTTTCCTACCTTCACTCACTGCCACTTCTTCTCTTACTATGTTTATCGCAACCATATTTTTCTTTTCTTTTTTTTTTTACTTGCATTCACTGTGTCTCCGCTCACTTTCCATCGCCATTAATTCACTATCTGTTCTCTCCTCATTCACACTCACTCACTCACTCTTCTACTCACACTCATACTTTTCTATGCAGCCAACTACTCTGTCTGATCTGATTTGGACGGGTTGATGTGGTGCTTTCCAGGATGTCACTCTGATTTGGACCATGATTCACATGCTCTCTCTCTCTCTCTCTCTCTCTCTCTCTCTCTCTCTCTCTCTCTCTCACTATTTTTTTTTTACTTGGATATGAAGGAGGAAAGATATTGGTTGCATCGCCTGAGCTTCGTGATGGCTATATATGGAGAGAGAGAGAG
>JAGKTI010025120.1:0-14102 GCA_018397915.1 Birgus latro
TTCGCTACATTTACATTGACAACTAATTGTTATGTAGCGTGGTGTATGTGATACACGGTGTAGGTGTAACAGTTGTAGTGTAACTGTACCTACGTGTAAAGCAATAATAATAATACAAATTAATGCAATAATAAACGCGACGAGGGCAGAGGAGAAGAGGTGGCAGCATGCAGCAGAGACAATCAATGGTCCTGGACATCTGGTTCACCCAACAACTGTACCTGTGGAATGAGTCAAGGTGGAACATCAATAGTGTCAATGTGAGAATTTGTACTAAATTACAATTTCATCCACCCAGCAATCAATCCATACACAAAAATTACACTTTAGCTGAAAATCAGTTAACAGCAAGTTTCGTACATAGGTCGCCATTATTTCCTTAATAGTTGCCCTTTTTAACCTTTACTTACGCCTAATAAAGGGCTCGTCATCGGTGTCCTCGGTTGGGATCGCCGTGACTGCCCGTTTGTCATCAGTGTCCTCGGTTGGGATCGCCGTGACTGCACACTTATAGCTATACTTATTTCTACAAAGGGCTCGTCATCAGTGTCCACGGTTGGGATCACCGTGACTACCCATTTGTCCTCGGTGTCCTCAGTTGGGATCGCCGTGACTGGTCGCTTATAACTATACTTACTATTACAAAGGTCTCATCGTCAGTGTCCGCGGTTGGGATCACCGCGACTGCCCGTTTGTCATCGGTATCCTCGGTTGAGATCGCTGTGACTACGCACTTATAACTAATAAAGGTAAGTCGAGAATCCCTATGCAAACTTGGGCAGGTCACATTTTAACACCCTGCGTGGGTGGAAACACTCATGTAGCTTCTGTATAATCTCTGGGAATCCTCAGGGAGACCCATAGCTCGAGACACACCACAAGGTAATTCAAACAGCCTCAGATTGCCTCTGTGGGGTCTTGAACTTCCCTCTTAACCTACGGTACATACAATATGTACTAACCCCACGCTTACGACTAATAAGGGTTCATCGTCGGTGTCCTCAGTTGGGATTGCCGTGACTGCTCATTTGTCCTCGGTGTCCTCGGTTGGGATCGCCGCGACTGCTCATTCATCATCCGTGTCCTCGGTTGGGATCGCCGTGGCTGTGCACTTATGCGCTACAGTACATAAGTATGTACAAACCCCAGACATATTATGTCCCGTAGGGCCAACAAGCGAGACGTGAGATCTTAGCAGCATAGTACTGACTGGGAACCAAGCTAGTTCTTGGATTGCTCAAATCTCTTAGAACAGCACAGTCTTAGGGAACCCAGTGTACAACAGATACCCACATTACCACTGCCCTCTCTCACACAACTCAGAGATTATGGGCGTGGATTCAAACGGCACAGGAAGGAAACTTTCCTGAATGGTGGTACGTTGTCACACATACAGGAGTTCACAAAACTGTCTATTTCCTGTCCCATTCCTGGCCAGAAAAAGTCAGCACGAATACGGCCTTGGGTTTTCTTTTTGCCCACATGACCTCCTGATGCTGAACAATGACCCCATTCTAACACTGCTTGGTGGTAGTTTGCGGGAACGACAAACTGCAGTCGAACCTCGCCCTTGAGTGTTCGTGACTCACGGTAGAGCCGTCCTTGTTTGCGAAGGAACCTCGCTCATCCACCCCGCGAATACTTGGTCACTTTACCCTTTTGTTTCTTCCACACAACAGCGAGTGTCGGGTCAGTCTGTTGTTCTTGGACAACATTTTGACTACAAATCAGATCTTGCGGCAATGCAATGGCCACTGGGGCGACACGATTTCGAGCCTTGGCCATTGCTCATGTTACTGCAGCCGAAGTCTGAGTAGTGACATCTGCGGTGCAACTAAACTTGGCACCTGATATGTTACCTATAATGAGGTGAAACATAGGTTCTTGCATGACAACTGCAACTGTTGAACTTGTGTAAAAGGGAGATGGTACCTGGATACGTGCCTCAGGGAACAATCTCACTGATCCATCAATAAGCTGAGCTTGGATCTGTCTGCCTGTATATTCTTCATGACGAACAAGACTCTGCCTGACAGTGCAACCTGAGGAACCATTGTCTCTCAGAACATTAACAGAAACACCTCCCAAAAACCCTGACTGAACAAGGAAGGCACTGTTACCTGTGGGACGGCCTGTGGAGGAAGCGGCCAACCATTGATAAGGCTGCATGGCACTCACCTCTTCAAATCTGACAGGACTAGATGCCTTAGGGGTCGTACCCAAACTAGGTGCATGAGGAGTTGTACTCACTATCTGGGGAGCAGGAGCATTGACGGCCTGTGGAAGAGAGTTCACCATCTGAGGGGGACTAGAGAACTGTGAAGGAGGACCTGTGCTGGTGGGGATGTCACCATCATGCGCCTGTTGGGGAATGAAGGCTGCATTTGCCTCTTGCCTCCGATACACTGGGGCTGGTGCTGAAAAGGTTTGTCCAGGTTGGCGATTGCGTGGCTGGTACTGCTGCATGGGATACTGATGCTGGTTAGGGTACTTGTTGTACCTCTTCCAGTCAGGTTTCTGTGTATTCTGCCCCTGGTCCTTCTGCGGTTTGCCTGGACCATGACCATTATTTTGAGAATGGCCTTGATGCTGGGGTTCAGTCTGAGTGTGCTTCCCAGACTTAGCAGTATCTGTCCTGTTCCAGGACTGCTGCTTACGAGTTTCGTGCCCGTACACACTAAAGAAAGCATCAGCCTTTTCCACCGTTTGGTTTGCATCCTTCACTTTGGACATCTTGAGCTGAGCCATAAGCTCAGCAGGCCACGACTTTTCCAGCTGTGTGCACAGCACGATGTCGATCATTCCATCTCTCGTGCTGGGAGTCTCGTCCTTCTCCATCCACTCGCCTAAGTATGCCATGAGACGGTCAAGGAACTGAACAGCTGTCTCCTTTTCCTGGAGACGCGCCTTCATGAACTGATTCCTAGCATGATCAACGGTGAGACCGTACGCTTTGATGAGTGCAGTCTTCATCATCTCGTACGTGAGATTATCTCCTCGAAATGTGTGGAGAATGTCGAGAGCAGAGCCCTCAAACAGGCTAAGGTACTGAAGCCGCTCAGCTGCCTCATCCAGATCGTACAGCTTTGCCATGTCTTCGAAACGAGTATAAATGGCTTGATTCGCTCGCCTTCCTTGTAAGAAGGAAGCTTGAGACATGGAGTTGCTAGAGCGGATGCTGAGAAAGCTCTAGCAGAGCTTGGGTTAGCTGCACCTACTGTGCCTGAAGCCAAGGAGTCTCGCTTCAACTTCAGCACTTCCAGCTCATGTTTTTCACGTGCCTCGCGCTCGGCACGCTCATGTTCACGTTCTCTCTCACGTGCCTCGCGCTCAGCACGCTCGTGTTCTTCACGTGCCTTGCGCTCGGCACGCTTGTATTCACGTACTTTCTGCCGTTCCTCCCGCTCAATTTGCCGCTCTTCACGGGCGGCATTCTCGAGCTGCTGCTGGTAATTGAAGCGCGACAGGACATAATCTCGAATTTCCTGGGGGTTAGTAAGCCCCATATCCTTAGCTTCTTGCATGTATGCACTGGATTCCATCATGCTCAGTTTGAGACTGAGTGACTAAAGTAAGAGTGAGTGAGTAATTTGGTAATAATTCCAAGCTAGGAGTTTATCCTGGAATGAGGTCGCCAGATGTCAGAGGGAAAATGTAATTCAAGAGGAAAATGTAATATTGTATAATTGGAGTATACAATGTATAGCTGTGTGTGCTAGAAATGACTATCGAGTCATTTATTACGAGAGAATAGACTCGTGAAATCATGTAGCGATTTCACTTTTATGCTGGCTTACTTCGCCAATTCTCTAGAGTCGAGAATTTATAGACTTTCTCAACAGTACACGGCAGAGACTAAACGCTCAAGTAGGCTATATTATTGTACCATTGGCCTCTGAGAAAGTTAGTTTCTCCCCTTAACATTCAAATAATAATAATAATAATTAGGATCTTGGCTGAGCCAAACTCCTAGCTAGCACAACGGATTTAAGGATTAATGCCAAAGCTGGTCTAAGTACCAGTCGTGATTAATATAAAGAGTTCTGCTAACGTGGAGTAGCAAAAGTGTACTAAATATGTGGAGAAATTAAACACGACTGTTACATTTAACAAAGATCAAGAAAACGAACTGTAAATTTATTGAATGCAAGAAAATAAATTTACGTTACATGAATTAATTCAAATCAAGAAAGGGAAACGCACTCACTCAAACACTCAGACAAATAGCTAAATAACCCAAAAACTTAAGCCTAGGAAAACAAAAGAAAACACTGATCGGTATAGGTGAAACTGTGCTGCTGCTGATCACCAAGCTGGTGGGGCTTCGGGAATTCACGCCAATACAAGCTGTGATCTGAAATCGCTAAGAAAAGCGATCACTCGAGCTTTCATAAAGCATAACCCGCACGCACCGTGACTAGGAACAGACTGACTGTGTTTCCGAGTGTGTGACGCAAGGGCATGTGAAAAGGGTGTGGCCTGTAACGGCCAGGGAGGCAGAAGCGATAATTCAGAAATTATCACTCAGAGGAATGCACCGTCTGCACATAAAAACAATCACTCGCGAAAGAATGACGAAAGTTTTGACAACTTGATGTGAATATAAGTACGCGAGCGGACGGTTGAGAGAATGAGCAAAATCTCGTGCATTTCAGAATCATTCGTTGCTCTCGCAAAGTCACTCGATGTCACAATTTATGTTACATAATATTACGATGTAGAAAATTCGTGACAAGAAGCTCCTGTGTCTCTAAGTATAGTGACTTTCTTACCACCTTTTTCATCAAGTGAAACTAACCCTTTAGATATAAAGTTAGCAAATAAATTATTTGGGGAGGAGTCACTTACTGTACTACTTGGGGGAGGACACTCTGATGGAGTCTTATTACCACTCTCACTTGAACCTGACAGCTGCACTGCTCCAGTCTTACTAGTGTCTGACAATGGCTCTACAGGAGTCTGTCTGTCAACCACTGACAGCTCCACTCTGGCCTTATCAACAATTTGCACTTGCTGGGGTGGTGTCTGACTACCGCTGACAATATCTGTGGAAGGCTGCTCTCTATTGGTGTCAAAAGCTCCCCAAGAGTTTACCAAAGAAATAGGTTTCACATTATGACTTTTCCCTCATTTCTTCCAGCACCAATTCTTCCAGTGCCCCGTTTTCTGGCAATACTGGCAAAATCTGACACCTTTTCTTGACCCTCTGACAACACTGTCCTGACTTACTTTAGTGGAACTAACATGCTTTGGGGTTGCAACATTTCTACTAGTGTCACTGAACATCAACTTGCCTTTACCAGAAGAAGGGTTCACAAAAACCGGTTGGTTCACTCTCCTACCCTTAGCAAATGAATGAGGCTTTTCATGCTTATGAATAATACTATAATTATCAGCAACAAAGGCAGCCTCATCTAGGGCATCTACCTGCTTCTCCACCAAATGTGTTGCAATATCCCTGTCTATTTTATCAGTGAAACTCTCCAAGATCATTAACTCCCTTAATTTTTGGGAAAGAATTAACGTTCTTAGCACGTAACCAATTGTCACATAAATCTGTAAGTATTCTAACATACTCCACATGAGTCTGATCTTTCTGTTTAAAAGTGCATCTAAACTTAAGCCTATATGCCTCTGGCACACGTTCATATGATTTTAGAATGGCTTCTTTTAGACAATCATAGTTAGCACTTTGCTCCACTGATAAAGAAATATAAACCTCTTGAGCCTTTCCTTTCGAAACACTCTGCAACAGTACTGTCCACGAGTCTTTTGGCCATGAGAGAAGACCTGCCACCTTTTCAAACATATGAAAGTACTTAGTGACGTCTTGCTCGTTAAAGGGAGGGACCAGCTTAAAGTTCTTAGCAACATCAAAATATGAACTACTGCCAGATGAACTATTAGCTCTAGGTAAACTATCAGCTTGCTTCATTCTGAATTCATGATCAGTTTCCTTTTGTCTCATCTGGGCTTGTATTTCTAATTCTCTCAGCTTAAGTCTGGCTATCTCAAGTTGTATTTGATCACTAGAACCATGGACAGAAACAACATTGGGCCCTGGTGTCTCCGATGATAAAGGCTCAGGGTCAACTTGTGCAGTATCAACTGGCCCAGGACTAGCAATGGAGGACTCACTTTGTGCAAACATGATTTCCAACACTAAATCAATTAAGCTAGTCTTATTAATGGAGGCAGGAATTGCCACATTTAAGGCCTGGGCAAGTAATTTAAGCTCGTGCTTCTTAAGAGTTTTCACTTTGGTTGGGGTAGGCTTAGAATCAAAAAAGGCTTTTACATCACTATCACTGATCATATTAAAGTAAGCACTGTGCATTGCCAAGGTTATTAATATGTAACAAAGCAATCCTGGAAAAGGTCACCAAATTGTTATAGAGACCAAATTTATTAATACACCACAGAGCTATCCTGGTAAGAGGTCGCCAAATTTGTTACGGACGTGTATATTAAGGTGCACTCTTAACCCTTAAATTAATCACCAAAAGGGATAAGGTAAAGTTCACACGAAAACTAACTTAACTTTACTGTACACTATAATACACACATCCGGAAACTGATTCCGGGTTCGGATTACAAAGAGAAAAAATGCACAAATAGCTCTGCTTAATACAAATATAAATTAGGCACTCTTACCTAACCAGATCACAACTCAGTGAAGCATAGGTACACAAACAAATACTCACAGATACCGAACACCAGTAGCTTGAAGACAGGGTAAAAACCAAGTATAAACCACACACAAGTATAGGTGACAGAAATGAATAAATTATACAAGTGTAGATGGAGTAGTGAATAAACTAATAATGGTGCAAAACAGTGTCTTTTGCTTAATACGTGACGTTAATTTCAAAAGACACTGTTTTGCAGAAAGTGTAATAAAATGTGACAAAGTACGTGACCGTACAAAGACGTGTGAATATGTCTCTTGAAAAATGACTTTAGAAGTGAGCTCTCTCTGCTAGATCGAGCTTATAAAAGGTCAGTTCTCCGCCTCTTTTTGTTATTTAGCCATTAGGCGTTTGGAATAATAATCTCCAGCCACTCAAACAGTACTAGTACCTCGTACGACCCATGAGAGCCTTACTCAGCTCACCCATAGCCAATTACGAGCCATCAAGAAAGTCAGAGAAAGATTTGGCATACTTTGATTGGCGGTGACTCTGAAAATACGCTCTGCCCCTCGTAGGCTTTACCCTACTTTCTCACGGACGGGAGCAGTTAAACTGGGAAATAGGATCTTTGTGATAATCTCCTAATCTATCTCCAGTGAACCCTTTTTGACTGCTGTGTACACACAGTGACCCTTTGTCGGACCCACCAGGTCAGAAACACCAGAAACACGATACGAAAGGATTAACTGATTTCTCAGCGGCTCCTTTTATCTGTACACGTATCATCCTCCTCTCCTATTTCTATCACACAACTGGGGTATCTACGCCAGTAAAACTATCTACTTATTTATCTATCTAGAGGCAGATGCCTCAGTCCCGTAAGGAGTGGCCGATTGTATGTGAGTTAGTTGTTTTATGGGGAGTTGCACTAACCCTTCTCCAACACATGTTTTTTTAAATCATTTTATTATACCCAAGGGGCAACATACCTAGTAAGAACACCATGAGGCCAAGTAATATGTACACACAGGAACTCGTGTCCCGCAGAGCACGCTGTTTTGTTGCATAGTTGTATTGGAGTTTACAATACACGAGTTACCAACCACCAAAGTGCGGATATAGCTCGAGAATGATATCTAAATGATTGTTTGTGAGCAGATAATTACCTTGCCCAGGACAGAGTCCGGCGAGGTATTGATTTTGATTGAGTTTCTTTTTTACCTTATTTGTTTGCTTCTTTGTTTCTGGCAACATTACGGAAATAAGGCTGAATGAGATTACATGAAACTTTCAGGATATGTGGGCACTGGTCCCAAAAGGAAGTGATAAAATTTTGTAGGCAAGCGAGTGAACTTGAAAGGTCAAAATCAAGGCCACGGATTTTCAAAGGGCTATAACTTGAAACCTGTTGAAGATAGAGATATTTACTATTATAAATTTACAGGTACTTCCGAATGTGTTTCATCTGGCATCATGACCTTTGACCCTGAGTGACGATGAAAGGTCATTCTCATGGTCAAAGATATTCAGGGGGCTACAACTCAAAACTGGTTGCAGATAGATATCTACTATTATCAACAAATAGGAAGTCCTATATGGGATTTTAATTGGTATCATGACCACTTACCTTAAGTGACCTTGAAAGGTCAAACTCAAGGCCACGGATATTCAGGGGGCTATAACTCAAAATTGGTTGAAGATAGAGGTATTTACTACTATTAACATTATTATAGGAAGTCCAATATGTGTTTTTAATTGGTTCCATGACCTTTGACCTTAAGTGACCTTGAAAGGACAAACTCAGTGTCACTGATATTCAGGGGGCTATAACTCGAGACTGGTTGAAGACAAAGATACAGTATATACAATTAAGAAGATTCAGGAAGTCTCATATGGGCTTTCATTTGGCACCATGGAATTTGACCCTGAATGATCGGGCAAGGTTTGTTGTGCTTGGCACCACTTGTTACATATATCAATCATGGACTGTCCCTGAGGCAATAGGACCTTGACTGAGGCACACTCAAGGCAGTAATTTTGAAGACTGTCACATTTGGACGGTCACATAGTTTGCATGAGCGGAAGTGAGGCACCTCCCCTGCCTCATAGACTTGCCAGACAGGGTAATATCCTACCATAATTGAGAAGACACAACATTGTGCCTGCGAACCATAAGTCTATGCCGATGTTACCTGGGAGGAGATAGATGGAAGTGGTCGCAGTGTAGGGTGGACACAGTGAGTCCAGCCAGCGTTCTTGTGATGGAGTGTAAGGAGAAGAGCGGCTGAAACTATCTTTTTGTAGCAGAGGAGGGAGGTAGCAGCATCGTCAGGTAGAGGCAGTCCGCAGGCATTTTTTGCGAGGAGGTTAACAGTGTTATTGACTGCAGTTCTTACATGCAGAGGAATCCACAAGAACTATATAGTAAGAGAACTTTCATGAGCTGAGACTAACAGATGTAAGATTAATTGAACTAAGTAGTGGCATGT
This sequence comes from Birgus latro, assembly GCA_018397915.1. Lineage (NCBI taxonomy): Eukaryota > Metazoa > Arthropoda > Malacostraca > Decapoda > Coenobitidae > Birgus > Birgus latro. The sequence goes on from JAGKTI010025120.1 coordinate 9,122, forward strand.
GGGTTTTGGAGATATGTTGGCTTGAAGGTCAAACTGAGAGTCACAGACAACTACACCATTCACACTTTGTGAGAGAGAAAACTAACTGCATGCAATGATCCCTGTAGCTCACAATAGGCAGAGCTGGATGAGTTCAGTACTCTGTGGCTAACCCAGCCTCCCTCATATGGGTCCAAATCAGGTGAGTAGATGGCAAATCCTGCACTCCCGTCTGCTTGCAGGGAGCCGTCGATGTAGAAATGGTGACGGCAGGAACTGAGGAAGACACTCTTGCGCTATGGTCTCCAAAGCTAGTTGTTTCCGGAGGAGTGGTGGGTCTGCCTTGGAGGTAGGAGTAAAACAGACTTCAAGATGAGGAATCCTCCAGGAAGGTGGATCATGATCCACTTCTGCCATCGAAACATTAATATCAGGTGTTTGTAGGACGGAACAGGCTGTATTCACGAGGGTGCAGACGCTGGGCTGAAGTGGAGGTCAACGTAGAACAGGGTCATGTGAAGTACTGATGAAGCGAAAATAATGAGGGGCAAGATGGGGAGAATGAAGGCGTTTGACACTGAAGTAACAGACATTGGCGTATATTCTCTCAAGGAGGGGGGGGGGATGGAAGACTGAATTTAGTTTGCATGTTCACTATTCTAGTGGAAATAGGACAGCACAGGATGTATTTTTTAATGGGTTCTAAGGATGTCTTTGGGAGCTGACTGAGAGGAGAGCAAAGGTAATCGACAACCGACCTTATAAATACAATGTAGATAGTTATGGCCAGAGGGATAGAGATTCCGGTAGCGTTGTTGGTTAGCCACTTGAGGAGAATTAAGCGCTGTTGCAGCTGATCTAGGAAGTCTCAGATGATGGGATGAACTCACAATCTTATAGGTATGGTTGGGGTAATTTGTAGAGTTGCACCCAGATAAAGGTACTGCTTGCACAGGGGGATGACACTATTTCCTACAGTGATTTCTGGAAATGGTTCTGGGTAGTGGGGTGAGAAGATTCTTTTTTCTGGGGAGACAATGAGGCCTTAAGTGGAAGTTGAATGATAGAATGACTGAAGGAAGCGCTGAAGATCTTCGGGAGAGCTGGAATGAAAGCATATATCATCAGCATAACAGGTACCAATGGTTCCAGGAATGTTAGGAAGAAGAGAGGGAGTAACCAGTGCATAAGGACATTAAATAGAAACTGGCTTAGAACACCACCTTGGGAAGTCCCAAGTTCAAAGGCCCTGGAGGAGCTACACATGCTCCTAAAAAGGACAGGTGAGGTTCTGTTACGGAGGTAATCCAACATTCTTCTCAAAAGACTTCCTTGGGCACCAAATTCTACCTGCTGAATGAAGATGATACCTCCGCAACGTCAAAAGCACTTTTAAGATCAATGAATGTTACAACATAGGTGGGGTAGAGGAGGGCATAGAGTTCTATTAGAGTGGTGTATACTTCTTTGTGGCAGGAAACCATACAGTCTGGGTGTGAGTTTGTCCTCCAGCCGAAGCATGAGACAGGTAAGGGAAATGCATTCGAGCACCTTGCTGAGCAGGATGTGAGGGAAATATGTCTGAATTTGTCAGTACCAGGTTTCGGAATGGGCACAATCGTGCTGGAGGTCCAGACATTACATGCATATCTCTTACAGAAGCAAAGATTGTAGAGCTGTAGCAGGGAGTTGCCAGGGAATTTCAGGAGTAGGCAACAGGGTAAGTGGTGTCAATATCCCCGAGGGCTGTTGCCTTACTCCTAGTGAGAGTATGTCTCAAATCGTCCTCAGTTATCAGCACGTCATTATCTTCATCTGCCTTCAGTAACACAGCCATCAGACAGAAAGTGCGGACATATTGCTTGCAGGAGAGTGCATCTTAAATATGCGTGGGAAGGCTGTGTGCTTGTGATTGTCCAGACAATGTATTAATATGATCTTGCACGTACTCAGCTGGACTGTGGTGAAGAGCACTGGAGGGATTTTTCCTGACAACCTTATTTATTAGATGCCACATGGATTCAACATTTGTTGCTATCTCTGAACTTCCACCTGGATTCAGGATGAAAGCATTGCTGGAGGGCAATTAGATCATCTCTTGATGCCTGGTACTGGTGCAGATGGTCAGGTGTTGATTGCCTACAGAAAGAGACCATCTTCCCCTACTTCCTTTCTGCTTGGAGGATGCGCTGATTAGAGGTCCAAGTATGAGCTTCAGGGCGACTTTTAATGTGTGGCCTTGTAACATAGCAACTGTAGAAGTCATGTGTGTACGTTACCAGGAAGGAATGTAAGTTGTTAGGTGACTGTAAATCAAATGTGAGGAGGAGGTTCGAAATGTATGAGATGTACTTAGGTCACATACTTGAGAGGTATGGTAATGCAGGTGCGTATGTGAGGAGGGGAGGGTCCAGCAGGGAAGGAATAGCGGAGGCAAAGGCAATGTGGTCCGAGAAGAGGGTATGGATGGAAGAACCAGGATATTATGATGTGATCAAGAGTGCCTCAATAAGTGTTGATGGCACTACCAGTGTCCCAGTGAGTGAGTTGGTAGAGATGGATGTATTCAAGGAGAGGAAGCCCATTGCAATTTGAAGTAGGAGAGAGGTCACTCAGAGCAGAATGTCGGGCATTAAAGACACCCATGTAAACCATGCCATGAATTGTAGGAGTACGGAGGGCAAGGAGATTAATCTTTTCAGGGGCAAAATAGACGTTACATAAGCGAATCCTACCATCTCCTACTGTGACCTCAAAAAGCTGAAAGGTCATATCATCCTCTACAGGGCAGCAGAGTTGATGTGGTATGGAGGAATGAATGTAACGAATGAGACCGTTCCTAGCGAGGTGACATACGAAATGTAGCCAGTAAGTGAGGGAACCTCCTCCCCAGGTAGAGGATAACCAACAAAAGCTGCCTGAATTAATTCAACATGTGGGTAACGGCAAGTTTTGACTGACTCCACAGACATTCTAAGAGATAACATGAAGCGCCATTCGGTTAAAGAATTTTTCGTTTAGGTTTCCGAGAGTCAGGTGGGGATGAAGAGGTAGCATGAGCACTGATTTGTGGTGTAGTGTTGACGTAAATCCTATGCACGAGGTGAACATCAATTTACAACCTTGAGAACCCATATAAAAAGGCAATACAAAAATGTATATCCAGTACTGCGGACCATTATCGGTGCCACAGGTGTTAAGGACATCATTGATGGTGCCAGACTCGATGAAACGGAGTATGTTATGTGAGGGATCCTATGTCGATAGATCACTGATCTTCCTATGGTGAAAGTTGATAGCATCCAGCTTCCCTGTGAGGGTGGTGACAGTAGTGATGATAACCTGATGACATTCAACAAGAGAAGCGAGTGTGCTTTCGGTGCTGGTGGGCGTTTGTTTTTTTTTTTAAATAATATAGAAGAGAGGAAGGAAAAACAAATTAATAAAAAAAAGTCCATACGCCAGATTGCTAGTGTCCTCCGCTCATAAAAAATCTTTAACACTTGGACCTGAACAGATGTAGGTTGAAGTTTAGGGGGAAACAATTCTAGGAAAGTGAGTTCCAAAGAGATGCAGTTCAGGGGAAAAAAATATTTCTAATAGGCGGATTTTCTGCAAGACAGAAATGTGTCATTCCATTCATGAGCGCTGCCAGATGCCCAGGTAGCACAGGGGAAGGTATGGAGAGGTGGCACAGTGGATGCAACTTCGTCAGAGGATTTGCCATAAAAGTTTTTGTAAAATAATGCAATGGAGGCAACATTCCTTCTTATCTTTAGGGGAGGTAGTTTATTGGTAATAGCAGGGTTATTAATATTTCTAACAACTTTGTTCTAAGTTTTGTCTAGTTGTTTTTGTGGAACCTCCTCACATCCACTCCACACGGGTGAGCAATATTCCAGCTGAGATTGCATATGACTCTTATAAACTTTAACCTTTTGGTGTTTATGGATGCGGTGCAAATTTCATGCACTCACTGTAATTTGACGCAGGCTGTGTCTGCGCACATTTCAACCACTCATTACCATTCAACGCTGGTTGCGTTGAATGAAATTGCCCTTTTCTTGGTTATGGAATGATTTTGCATCCATTTCTGGGCGAGAACAAAGCACTAGTCGCGCCCGTGTGTGTTCCTCCGCACCTTTCAACACACTTCGCACCCATTGTCGCCCCACTGCCCCAGTCAGTGTGCTACGAGCCTTGCTCGAGTGCGGTGTTGCCTTAGTGCGGCCTTTTCGTCTGCTATGCGGCCCAAACACTCTGCGGTCACAACCACCACGAATGAATGCGGCCAAGGTAGCCACGGGATGTGGCTTTACTTGCCGCATCCCAACACAATACAGTGTTTTAGGTATTAGAAATTATTTAAATTATACTAATCAATAATACGCCACATAATAGGATGTATATTTTACTACTGTGATGAACAGAGCATAAGAATATTAGTTACCCTATTCTAAGGAGCAGTAATGAGGCATAAAGGGTTGTGACGAAAGATGGTCATCGCGAGAGAGGAGAGACCAGAGAGAGAGAGAGAGGAGGAGAGAGCCGACCATGACTGATGTACAGCTGGCCACACTCCCGCGAGGTCCACTCAGCACTGCCAACACTGGGCGAGATGGTAATCCCGAAACACTTGTAGTGAGCTCCGTTCGAAGCATTCACTGGTGGGAGGGAGAAATAAGGAGGGAGGTTTGAGGGGGGAAAGGGGGGTTTGAGGAGGCTAGGGAGGTTACCCGACTACTACACGAGAGGTGAGAGATGACCTGAGGAGGTTTGATTTGATTAATTGACCTGAGGAGGGGAGCGACGAGTGGAATCTTCAATGAAAGTACGAAAATTTACCCCTTTACCAATCATTTGTAGTTTGACATTCATGTCAACTGATATTAACGTCAATAAAGGTTAGATCAACTTATTAGTTGTAACACAAAGATGTAACACAAAGACAACCGAGGTAACATTACTGCTTTACTCGTATTGTATGCTCTTTTTATTATCA
>JAGKTI010025121.1:0-14102 GCA_018397915.1 Birgus latro
CAACAAACGAAATATTACTGAATTCTGTGTGCAAGTCTGTTGGTGCCTTACGATACACTTACAACACTTGTATACCTCTTCTATATACCCCAGGGCACTTGTATACCCTGCTTTACACGTCCATAACTCTCCCTCACCTTCTGCTACCTCTCAACAAGTCTGCGAAGCCCTTTGTTGTATTTCTCCCTCACTTATTGATGCTTAAATTTGCTAATACTAATCCTTGTATACCTCATTTTTTGTATGCATCTCCTGTAATGGATCAGTGATACTGAGTCTTGTATGTAATCCTCACAAACAATAACACGGCACATTATCTTATTTATCCAGTCGCTTCAAGCCCTCTTCGCTTATATCTTACCCATTTTCTATATCTCTCTGTGTTCTCCCATTTTTTCGATCTTCGTATTTCACCTTCGTCTGCACTTCTTTCCATCCCCCCCCATGCCCCAGTCCTCTCCACCATATTCCATGCATCCTGTGCCTTCTCCGCTCGATGCTTACGCCAGGGAGTTCCGTACGCTCCTTTATATACGCTTCTTTCACATACACGTACTTTATATTGTTTGCTTCTCTTACGTACGCATTCCAAGGCAACTTCATCCTCTTCCCCATTCCCTCCATCTTCACTTCCTCCTTCCTTCTTCATGTTCTTCCTCTATACTTCCTCCTTCCTTCTTCACCTTCCGTACTTCCTCCTTGCCCAGGTTGTGTGTGTGTATTTACCTAATTGTATTTACCTAATTGTGATATACAGGAAATGAGCTACGCTCGTGAGGTCCCGTCTCTGTTTCTCAGTAAGTCAAATTTTGCCTTAAACTCATTTAAGTTTTTAGACTGTACGATCTCTTTGTCCAGGCTATTCCACAGGTCTATACATCTATACGGAAAACTATATTTCTTGATGTCCTTCGAGCAGCTTGGCTTCTTTAGTTTCATTCCGTGTCCTCTTGTTGCTCTCTCATCCCACACAAACAGATTTTCTGTCAATTTTATCTACTCCTACCATGGTCCTGAACACTGCAATCATGTCACCCCTCTTTCTCCTTTCCTCTAAGGAGAGCAAATCCAACCTTTCCAGCCTCGCTCTGTATGGCAAATCTGCCAGACTAGGGACCATTTTGGTTGCTGTTCTTTGTATTCTCTCAATCTTGATTATATCTTTCTTTTTGTGTGGGGACCACACTACTGCTGCATATTCTAACCTGGGCCGGATCATGGCCACTATCAATTTTTTCATCATCTCCTCATCCATGTAATGAAATGCCACTCTTATATTGGTCAAGAGTTTATATGTCTCTCTCACTATCTTATTTATGTGTTTTTCAGGTGACAAACTATCCTGGACCAGCACTCCCAAATCTTTCTCTTCTCTCGCTTTTCTAATTGGTTCATTACCCATCAAATAATTCAATGATGGCCTCTTGGTACTTTTACCCATTTCCAGTATTTTACATTTTTTTGCGTTGAATTTCATTTCCCACATCCGGCTCCAATCATATATCCTATCCAGATCCTCCTGTAGCATTTTACAGTCCTCCTCAACCTCCACCTTTCTCAAGATCTTTGCATCATCAGCAAACAGGCTTGCATAGCTGTTCACTCCATCTACCATATCATTTACATAAATCAAGAACATTACTGGTGCCAACACCGAGCCCTGTGGGACACCACTTGTTACTTCCCTCCATCCAGATGTCCTGTCCTTTATTACTGTCCTCATTTGTCTGTCACTCAAAAAGTCTCTCATCCATTCCAGGAGGCTTCCCTTCAGTCCTCCTATATGCTCTAATTTCCATAATAGTCTCTTGTGGGGTACTTTGTCGAAGGCCTTCTCCAGATCTAAGTACACACAGTCCACCCAACCGTCTCTCTCCTGTAGCACGTCAATTGCCCTTGAGTAGAAGCTCAACAAGTTGGATACACATGACATTCCACTTCTGAATCCAAACTGACTTTCAGTCAAAATATTCATCTCCTCCATATATTTTATCCATCTATCTTTCAGGATTCTCTCACACAATTTCGCAACCATGCTGGTTAGGGACACTGGTCTATAATTCAGGGGTTCTTCCTTGTTTCCTCCCTTATAGATTGGCACCACATTTGCCCTCTTCCATTCCCGAGGCACTTTTCCCTCTTCCAAGGAGCACACAATTAAACTGTGAATCTTATTCGCCAGTTGTTCTCTGCATTCCTTCAGTACCCAATTAGAGATTCCATCCGGTCCTGGGGCCTTCCTTACATCTTGAGCTCCCAGTAATTTATACACTTCCTGCACTTCCACTTTTATATCTTTTATCACTACATTTCTAATCACTCCCTCTCCTTCCACAAACTCCCTTTCCTTAGTGAAAACCGATTGGAAACATTTGTTCATTACTTCAGCTTGCATTACTGCATCCTTGTAGACCTCTCCTTCTACTTTCAGTTTGGTGATTCCTTCCCTTTGCTTCAATTTGCCATTAACAAATCAATAAAACAGTTTGGATTCATCCTTACATTTATCAATTATACCTTTTTCAAAGTTCCTTTCTTCCTCTCTACGTATTCTTGCATATTCATTTCTAGTTCTTTTATATTCTTCCTTTGTTCTGATATTACCTTTCTTTCTCCATTTGTTCCATGCCATGTCCCTCTCTTTTTTTGCTGTTATACACCTTCTATTAAACCACACCTTTTTCCTGTTTTCTTTCCCACTTACTCTTGGCACATATTTTTCCACTCCCAAATTGTAGAGGTCTAAAAAGTTATCCCACTTCCTCTGTATCTCTCTTGTTTCCCTGAATTTTCTCCAGTCCGCATTTTCAAAAAATTTTCTCAATTCTGCAAAGTTTGTTTTCCCAAAGTTGTATCGTCCTTGCCTATAAAGCTCATCTCTTGGCGCCACGTTCCCTATTATCACCTGGAACTCAATGACCACATGATCACTTTTTCCTATAGGACACAGATAATTTAATGATTCAATTACATCAGGTTCTTTGGATAGTAGCAAATCTAATCTTGCTGGTGTGTCATCACCTCTGAATCGTGTCTCTTCTTTAACCCACTGTGTCATTACATTATTCATTGCTATATTTAACAATTTAGTGCCCCACGAATCTTCGCTGCCTCCCGAGTCCCATTCCTCCCAGTTCACCTCTTTACAATTAAAGTCACCCATTAGGATTATATTGTTGCTTTTCTCGATCACTTTCTGTAGATAACTAACCATGTCTGACAACATCTCCTGGTATTCATCGTCATTCCATGCTCTTGTCTTAGGGGGAACATATACCACTGCCATATCTCTCTTACCATTCTCCCCAGTTTCTAATTTCAAGTTTATGGCTTCGGCCCTGCCCTCTGCCATTTCCACAGTATCTACATTTATACTGTCCTTCACTGCTATCATCACTCCTCCTCCCATTTTTTCTTTTCTGTCTCTTCTCCACAATTTGTATTTCCCACCTCCCATATGAATATCAATATCTTCTTTCAATTTAGTCTCTACAAAGCACATAACATCAGGTTCGTGTACCCTCAAAAAATCATTGATTTCTAATCTCGCCGATATTAGTCCATCAATGTTTGTGTACGCCACTTTCAAACTTTTTTCATCGTTTTTTATACTCTCGTCTCTCCTTCCTTCCGTCGGTACCACTTTCTCAATTTCTGGTCCATAGCTCTCCAATAGAACTCTGTCTTCTCTTTCTCCGTTCGTTGTTTGTTTTTTATCTTTGCTTCCTTTACTAACTCCTTTAATTTAGCTCTTTCCTCTTCATTTGCATCTCTCCTAATCCAAACATTTTTAAACCCCTCTTTCTCTGACAATTTCCACGTTCTACTTATGATTTCATTCACTATTACTTGGGACTTAAACTTTACTTTCAAGGGCCTTGCCCCACCATCCTCGTACTTTCCTAACCTAAACACTTCTTCAATCTCTTCTTGGGCTTCATTGTTTCCTTCCATAACCACTGATATTATTTCTTTAGCCTTGCTCAGTTCCTCTCTCTCTCTCTTTCAGATCTTACTGTCATTAGTTTTTCTTTTATTCCTGAAATTATCACACATTTTTTCTTGTCTGCTACATCCCTGACCAAAGATTCTCTACTTCTTAGTACTCTAACTACTTCCTTCTCCACTTTTTCCTTACTTTGTTGTTCTATGATTTCCTTTAAATTTACATTTCCTTCCTCCTGTATTTTCTTCCACCCCTTATGTTGCTCCTTGATTTCCTGAATATGCTCATCTTGCCACCTCGATTTTGGTTCATATTCATCTAGTTTACTTTTTATTCTGTCCCTTTCTTCTTCCAACCTCTTATTCTCCCTCTTCAGCTGTTTTATTTCATTTGATGCGGATTCGTCATTCGCCTTTAATTCTGTAACTTCTTTTTCTTGTTCCTCACTACGTGTGCTAACTTTTTCCAGCCTATTCTGTAGGACTTTGATCTCTCTCTCTTGCTGTATGGTCCGTTCCTGCAGCTGCTTAATTACTTCCCATACCTTTTTTAACTCCTGGACATTCCTCTCCGCTGTTTTCTCCACTCCTGCTACTCTTGTTTCTTGCAGCTTATCACTTCCTTTGCCTACATTTAGCTCGGAGAAGCCCACAAATTCCCCCTCGTCAGTTGTAAACAATCTTCCGTCTCTCTCCGCCATGATACAACCATATGGAAACTTTCTTTTTCACTTTGTCTTGTATTTTTAGGGCCGAAACTTGCGTTTTTTTAAAACTAATATCCGACGGGACCACCACTCATGCATTCAACCACATAATCACAATAGGCTATCTCCTTTTCGCTGCTAGTTCTGCGATTATTTCCCCTCGATCCAGGAGCAGCTCCGTCTCTCTCCCTCTACGACTTGTGTGTGTGTGTGTTGATAGATAGCCTAGGCTGGAATTATCACACGGCTAGTCCAGTGTGTGTGTGTGTTTGTGTATTATTTATTTGTGTTGTATAAATATTATTTTTTTTTAAGTGGATATTCCTAAGCATTAAATATTTAAATCAGGGGTGTCAAACTCAGAACCTTCCGAGGGCCAACAAAGATACATACCTGTACATATTTGCAAGACTGATGTTTACAGCTTAAACGTTGACTTATTGGCTTACCAGGAATGCGTTTTTAGAGTTAGTGACCTTGAGTATGTACAATTCGTTTTATTTAATGAACAGCGACACTAAGGGTAACAAAAGTTTTATTTATCAGTATGTATTAATCTGGGGCTACAGTATACTGTAATATAAAAAATCGAATTTCATTTGAGTTTTAAAACATAAGAGATCAATTTTGTTGTGACATATGTACTTGCAATATATATACAGTATATATAATACTGTATTACATTTTAAAAATTTACAATGCTCGAATAATAAATAATTGAATAAAACCATCCACACAGCATGAGCCTGAAAACGTAGCGAAGCCTGCCACAAGGTGTTGGTTACCGGTTGTGACGTTTTCCTACTTTATTTCAAAGGTACACCTCAGTTCTGCCAATATTTACTCGTAGATTAACTGAGTTAATGAAAGCGAAGTATAACTCACGATTTCGCTAAAAAAGCGGCAGCGTTTTATCAGAGCCGTGCTGGCCTACACCGCTTCTCCGTGTCTTTTGTGACAATTAAAATGTTTCAGCCTGGCACCTCATGCCTTCAGATACCAGCAATGGCTGTCTTCAGTTTTAAACAGATTTATGATATTTATTTACAAAAAGTATCTCTTTATAAAAATGATGTTACTAAATTTTAATATACATTATTATTGTTATGAATAAAAGGTAATTTATGAACTTTGTCTCTTATCAGTATTATACTTTCATTCATAAGTTATAGTTTCATGGACTGATAAATCTTACCATCATCTAATGGGCCATTTATGACCATCCCGATGACCACATTTGGCCTGCGGGCCATGAGTTTGACACCCCTGATTCAAAGTATTTTCTGTATAATAAATAAATGCTCATCCTTCCTGTGTTTATTATTATTATTATTATATTGTTGTTATTAATATAACAGTAAAAGTCCTATTATTCAGCATCTATGGGATCGAGCTGATGCTGAGAAATTGGATTTGTTGAATAGTCAAAAAACCTAACCACTCAGTATTTTAAATGTCTTGGTGAACACTGTCATCAACACTTACCGTATTGCTGTTGTGTTTGGGTAGAGTACTGTATACTGTACAATAGCGTAATCCATCCAGCGCTATATCTGAATCTGAAATATAAAATAGTGAACATATACAAGGGTAATGACAGTAGGTCTGCAAGTCACAGATAACACTTCCTGGATGGATGAAATGTTTCGGAATATTACCTACCCGCTCAGTACATCATAATTTGTGTTGATGAACACTGTCATCACTGCTTTCATTATTACAAATGTGTTTAGAGTGAGTAATGTATACAGTACTGCGAACGCAAAATATAACAGTCAGAAAAATACATAAAATAAACTGGAGGAATATGAATTAGTAAGGTCTTTTTGATGAAAGTTAAACGTACATTTAGCGCTCATTCTGTGGTTTGTTTTTTTGTTTATGTATGAAAAGCAGAGTATTGATGCAAACAGTGCTGTATTCCATTAACCCCTTTGTTAGTGCATATTGTTGTTAGTGTGTGTGCACGTGTGCACACCTGCTAAGTCACGAGTGATGACGTCATCTGAAGGTTCCTGTGGTATGCAACTGGGGACCTTGGGCAGTTCACGTTGTGAGGCCGGTGAGTGTGGTTTGCCTAGTCTGACACTGGTAGCAGAGCATAGTTCCAAAAATGGCATCGTGTTCGACCAAGTGGCCTCCAAAACTTGAAAATTATTCTGCTTATGAGAGCTGGAAAAAAGACATCGACATTTGGTGTGAACTGACGGACTTGGCTAAAGAAAAACAAGCCTTAGCTATTCACCTGTCATTGTCTGGAAGAGCGAGGATGGCGTCTTCGGAGATTGATGCGGATGTTCTGAAGCAGAAGGATGGTGTTCAGACCTTGCTGAAAAAATTAGATGGTTTATTTCTCGTGGACAAAGGACGTCGACAGTTTGCATCGTTTTATGAGTTGTACAACTTCAGAAGAGCCGGTGATATGAACATTCAGGAGTTTGTGACAGAATTTGAGCATGTTTATTTCAAATTTACAAAGCAGGACATGGAACTGCCAAATTCTGTGATGGCTTTTATGCTCTTAGCTGCATGCAAACTTTCAGACAGTGAGCAACAACTAGTGATGTCCGCGATAACTGAGGTGACATATGAAAATATGAAATCTACCCTGAATCGTATTTTTGCTGGTGAAATTGGCAGGCAGAACGAGGGATCGGTGTCCGCCTGGGAGGTGAAAGGCGAACCAATATTTTGGAGTGATGAAGTTGAGGGTGAGGAAACGCCTTATGCTAGAGGTACTCGACGAGGACGGAGAATGTTGCGGGGTGGTGCAATACGTGATCGACGTCATGGTAGTGGCTGATGTTCAACCGTATCTGCTAGAATTCCCCAACGCTCATCCACCGGCAGGAGGCAGAACCCACTTGGGTCTGACTGAAAGGTATCGAGGTGTTTCGTATGTGATTCTAGATTTCATTGGGCATGTGACTGTCCGGATGCATACGAAAACGACGGCAGTCGAGAAGAAAATTCTGAAACAGTGCATCTGTCGTTATTTATGCGGATGATGCCACTAGTAGAGGTAAGTTACAGACTCTAGTTGAAGAATCTAAGGGATGTGCTCTTTTAGACACAGGGTATTCTACAACTGTATGTGGAGTTGAATGGATCAATTGCTATCTAAGTGAGCTCACTGATTACGAACGTGATGCTATAAGAGAAGAAGCGTCATCCTCAACGTTTACTTTTGCGGATGGTGTCACAAGTTTCTTCCCTCAAACGTGTTACTCTGCCCTGCTACATTGAACACATGCGTGCTACCCTCATGACTGATGTTGTGGACTGCAATATTCCCTTGCAGTTGAGTAGACATTCCATGAAAAAAGCAGAAATGTTGATTAACCTTGGAACTGACCAGGTCAAAATTTGTGGAACTATCATTGATTTAAAGTCCTCATCTTCAGGCCATTACTTACTTCCAATTTCTTTTTGACTAGGTCGTGAATTTTGTGAAACAATCATGTTGGCATCTCTTGGGGGTGATGTAGAAAAAAACGCTTTGAAGCTTCACAGGCAATTTGGACACCCAACATCGGCAAAATTAATTAAACTGATTATTGTAGCAGCCATGGCTCATTGGGTTAGAGCGCTCCGCTCTGGCCATAGGGTCTCAGGATCGAATTCACCCAGGGGTCATTGGTAGACATCAGGAAGGGCATCCGGTCATAAAATGCTACACGCTCCAATCCAAAAAGGCTGGCGCATGCAAGCATGTTGCAGCCTTCAAAAACGAAACGAAACGATCACAGATGTGGGAATTAAAAGTTCAAAAGTGGAGCTGGCTATCAAGGCTGTATCTGATGCTTGTACAGTATGTTGCAGATTTAAGAAAGCCAAGCCCTGACCCATAGTCAGTTTGCCCATTGCGTCTAAGTTTAACGAAGCCATAGCCATGGATTTAAAAGCTTGAGGAAGGCATTATTTCTTAGTCCTTGTTGATTTGGCGACCAGGCATTGTAATGCGATAGTAATCACGGATAAGTGTGCTCCCACCATTATCAAAGGAATATTTTGGAGCTGGATTGTCATGTTTGGCGCACCTAGAAAAATTCTTACAGACAATGGCTGTGAATTCAACAATGCGGAAATGCGAGCATTGGGAAAGGCCTTCAATATCAAGATCATGACAACGTCTGCAGAGAGTCCTTGGAGCAACGGAGTCTGTGAGCGTCAAAATGCAGTCATTGGTGACATTGTTAGGAAGGTAATGGCTGATAGCCAGTGTGAATTGGATGTGGCCTTGGCATGGGCAGTATCGCCAAGAAATGCTCTCACCAACTACTCAGGCCTTTCTCCTAACCAACTTGTTTTTGGTCAAGACCCTGGTCTGCCTAATGTGTACGCAAATGATCCTCCAGCCTTGGACTCTTCATCACCATTGAAAATTGTGAGAGACAACTTGAACGTTCTTCATTTAACTAGACAAGAGTTTATAAAGACCGAATCAGATGAACGTTTGGCTAGAGCTCTGCGGCACAATGTACCTTCGAGTGACTTAAACGACATCCGAAATGGAGATGAAGTCTTCTACAAAAGAAATGACAGTCATGAGTGGCATGGTCCCAGAATTGTAATAGGCAGAGATGGGAAACAAATTCTGGTGAGACACGGCGGTGTCTACGTGCGAGGAAGAAGGAACCAAAGGCCACAGGCCTGCATACTGTTCCTTCCAAGAAAAAGCAAAAACAATACAAAAGAGAGCCAGATTCAAGATCCGTTCAATTCGAGATGCCTGGACACACTGCGTTTGAAAGACTGGAGATCATAGGAAGTAGGAAATACAGACAGAGGAAGACAGTTCTAGGGTTGACCAGTTGCATAAATGACGGACTGGGAGTAACAGTTAACTCTTTCATTAGAGAGTTGGACAGAAAAGGGATGAGAGTTTGTTGCTAGACTGGTACTTCGTACCCATCGTAGAGGTGGAGGGATGCAAGCAGACAGTTCAGAGGAACAGTGACCTTTGAAGTAGCGATAGAAGAGAGATAAAGATGCAACAGTGCGGCGAAGAGACAAAGGTTGAAGGGAATCAGTAAGAGGAGGAGAGTTAATGAGACGAAAAGCCTTTGACTCCACCCTATTGAGAAGAGCTGCATGTGGGGAGCCTCCCCACACATGAGAGTTGTACTCCATACACGGGCGAATAAAACCCGTGTACAAGGTCAACAACTGTGCAGGGTTAAAGAAAGTTCGGAATTGGGTTAGCACACCTAATCTCTTGGAAGCAGATTTCACAAGAGATGTAATATGTTCTTTCCAAGACAAATCCCGCTTATGTAGTAAGGAAATGTCTGAATCCAACTGTGCAAGGTATTGAGTGAGAAGGAACAACTTCTCAAAGGTGGCAACCTGAGGTCCGAGGTTATGAAAATGTGTTGTTAGTACGTTAGTACGATTGACAACAGTGTTAAGGTGAGTCCTAAATTTCACAAACTCAGCATGTTCATATGTGAGAAGCCTATTCTGTGATTTGACTACCTGAGCTATCACATTCAGTCTCTTGCCTAATGCAGACACACCTGTTTCGTGAGCAGTGCCGAAGAGCTTGTTGAATACCAGTCCTCCAAGGTCGAATAGTCCTCGACGTTGACGGAAGGATGCAGATTTATGACCCGCATGGAGGGAGTTGGTGGGGAACTGGTTGGACGGGTCAAGGATTCGGTCATGAAGTGTGTCCATCCTCTCAACTGCTAGATGGAGAGACGTTACCAGCGCTGGATCCAGGGCACTGACGTTCGTGGAGTCCATGGGGAGAAGGGGTTGAAAGAACCCTCTCAAACCATCTAAATGCTGAGCCAGGGTAGGTATCCGCGCTGAGACCTGGCCCATTGGGGGATATGTTGTGTTTGACATCGACCACATCCTCCACAATCAGAACGGAACCTTCTGGGGCCACAAGTGCACCAGGACGCACCACACTGGGAACAGGGAACCCCTGGGCCAACACCAGAAGTCCAAGGCAGAGAAATGTAGCTACCATGACTTCCTGCAAAAAGGGTACAATTGAATAATACAATGTAGATACATAAGAATGATTTACACACGGTGAGCGGTGGAACGTAGCTTACTCCTGTAATCATCAACCCTAGATGACGACTGTGGAGGATTTGAAGGATATCGAGAGGAGGAATCAGTGTCCGCCGAAGGAACAGCTAAATCACCGCAAACCTTCTTACAATTGTCAGTGTGCACAACTCGCTCGGCATCGGAATGTAACTCCCAAACATGCAACTTGTTACCAAGCTCCTCCTGAATGACACGTAGTGGGCCCGAGAAATGTGGAGAGAGCTTAGAAGAGCGGTTCGGCTCAGCCACAAAGACCAAATCACCGGTAGCCATATTACTTGGCTGCGCGTGTTGGTGCTGGCGATTTACCATCAACTGATGAGAGGCATCCAGGGTATTACGAACCCTACCAAAGATGTCCTGACCAACGGCTAAATGAACCTTAGCATAATCATCAGCATTATACACAGGACTGGGACGCTGCAGAAGGAGAGTATACGGAAGCCGCTTATCCTCACCAAACAGAACAAAATGAGGTGACTCTCCTATGGAAGCATTAATGGAACTGTTGATTGCGGAGGCTATCTGAGGAATCCATTCATCCCAAGACGAGTGGCAACCTTGAACCACATGATGAAGAGCCTCCAGAATCTTCCTGTTAGCTCTTTCTACTAAGCCATTAGAAGCAGGATGATGGGCCACTACATAAGTCTGGGCAATGTTGAACTGGGAGCAAATCTCACTCACCATTTCATTTTGAAACTCCGTACCATTGTCAGACAGCAAGACCTTTGGAGTCGTGAATGGGTGGAACAGATGCCTATCCAGAGCACGGGCCACAGAGAATGCAGATTTGTCTGGCAGTGGAGCTAAAACTACATACCTACTGAAGTGATCTACACACACCAATAAGTATTCCATGCCACTATTACTACGAGGGAGCTTGAGAGTGTCAGTACCAACCGTGTCCCATGGTTTAGCAGGTGTTAGATACGACAGGATTGGTGCAGAAGGTCCAGCCGAGCCCTTATGCTGAGCACATGACAAACAGCGTTGAACGTGGGCTTTAGTGTCAGAGCGCATGGTAGGCCAGTAGAAACGTCTACGAGCCTGCAGCAAACAACTCTCCACTCCAGGATGACCCGCCTGGGGAGAGTCATGTTCGAGAACCAACAACATCCTGAATCAGCTCAGAAGGAACCACGACTTGAGTGACATTAGAATCCAAATGTCGCACTAAGGCACCATCTATCAAGTCATAATCAGACAACGAGCCAGGAACATCCCTATCGGTAAGTGGATCCCCTGAATCAAGAGTACACACAACACGAGACCACTTGGAATCACTCCGTTGAGCAGACCGAATCCTGTCTAGAGAGAGAGTGGACAGAATGATGTCTGCCACAGCTGCAGCAACAGGAACATTGTGACAATGCATCAGCCACGACATTCACCTTTCCAGGTAGATATCGTATGTCAGGATGGTAGTCCTGAATGATCAAGAACCATCTCGCTAGTCTGCCAGACAGATTGCGACCCTTGAAGAGATCAGTAAGGGCCTTGTGATCCGTGTAAACTGTAATGTCATATCCAAAGATGAGATCACGGAAATGTTTGAGAGCCCACACGACACCTAAGGCTTCCAAATGTGTCACAGAGTACCGTGTTTCAGCATCATTAAGAATTCTACTTGCATAAGCTAGTGGCTTGTACATTCCAGATTCATCACATTGGGTCAGAACAGCTCCAAGACTTGTACCAGATGCATCAGTAAAGATAGTGAATGGCTCGCTGAAGTCTGGGAAGGATAGGATAGGTGCAGAGGTCAATGCTGCCTTTAAATTAGTGAAGGCTCTCTCCTGATCAGGTCCCCAGACAATGGGAGCCTCCTTCTTTAATAATCGAGTGAGAGGAGAGGCCATGTTTGCATACCCTCGTATGAACCTTCAATAGTACCCTGACAATCCGAGGAAGCTGCGCAGCGCTGTGACTGAGGTAGGTATAGGAAAGTCTCGGATAGCTGCGACTTTGTCATCAGCCGTCCGAATACCTCTGGCATCAACAACATGACCCAGGAAAAACAGTTCCTTCTTCAAAAACCTACTCTTCGAAAACTTAACCTTTAAACCAGCCTCTTGGAGTCTGGCAAAGACTTTTTGGAGCTTCCTCAGATGTTAGGCACATCCTTGCTAACGACCACTACATCATCTAAGTAGGCAAACACTGTGTTCCCCAAGAGTCCTCTAAATACTTCATTGGTTAACCTCTGAAAGCATAAAGGTGTATTATGAAGGCCAAAGGGTAACCTTACAAACTCGTAATGCCCATCAGGAGTGCTGAAGGCTGTAAGAGGGCAAGAGTCCGCATGCAGAGGGACTTGCCAGTATCCCCAGACTCTGCAACAGGTCTGTCAAATGAGGTAGAGGATAACGATCTGGGATCGTCTCTGCGAATACATTCAGGCGGCGGTAATCTATAACAGGTCTCATGGTTCCATCCTTCTTTGGCACCAGAAACAGTGGTGAATTCCAAGGAGAAGTCGAATCTCGGACTATGCTTGACTCAATCATCTCCTTAACTAACTTGTCAGCCACCTGCCTCTGAGAGTGGGGAAGATGATATGCAGGCACATAAATAGGATCAGTACTTGGCTTCAAGGCGATGTGATGATGAGCCACTGGTGTGTCCTAAACACTCACCTGGTAGAGCTTATGGCTCCCTTATTCTGTTCAAGGATCTGCAATAACTGAGTCTGAAAATCGGGAAAATCAGTCTGGTTCAGCTGAGACCTAGCCTTCTGAAGAAAGGACTCACTAGATGATGGTTGATCCTGGGCTGGTGTCAGGCCAGCCACAACCTCTACAGAGAGCAATTTTTCATCAGTAACAGTGGAAGGGTATACAAGACACTTCCTCAAGCAGACTCCCGGGTTTAACTTAAGTACACCTTTCGTTTGGTTATGAACCAAAACATCAGTTTGACAATTCTTGGAAATGGTGGTTAATGTTGACTCAAGGGAAATGCCTTTCACACGCACAGTCTCAGGCAAACTGATAGCATCCACTCCCTCATTCACGCCAGACAAACGAACCGTCACACGAGTTAGCTCATCCGGTTGTAACTGCATGCAGTCAGTCACCACTGCATTGGCCTCATGTGCATTTGCCATGACCTCACTTAGAGTGGCAGAAGAAGAAGGAGCAGTAAGTACAACTGAGTCATCATTACCCACAGGTGATACTTCATTAGACAAAGTGAGAGATTCAGTAGTAGTCTGCATAGGGTTAATGTCACTAGCAGCTAACGTGGGGTAAGCTCTGTTTGCTGCAGAAGGTGCATGAAGCAATGGCAAGGACTCCAACAGGGCTGTGTAGTGCCTATTTCTATACACAATTGAGTTGGAACTAGTTACAATATCTATCCCATGCTCACGGAGAGTAGGCA
>JAGKTI010025122.1:0-14100 GCA_018397915.1 Birgus latro
CAACTTTTAATACAAAACCTACTTGCTAAAATGCATTTTAATTTATTTCTATACTATATTTATTTATTTAGGACAAGATACGTGCAAAATGAGGGTTCACTGGGCAGTGTTTTCAGATTCATGGGGATCCTTTTCTAGTGGTATTTCTTGTTTCAGGTCCACAGCTGAAGTCACATGAGTAAAGCAGACATAAGCAATGTGGTCATCAAGGAGCTGCCTGTGTAGTGAATGATAGTGTTGACAGGAATATAGGCTCATCTTGTGTTGTCTCAGTACAGTACATCCTACATGAGATGCCTCTACCAGTAATATGTGGGTTATGTTCATAATGTCTTTCATTGTAAGAAGCATCAGTCATTTGATGAGTGGCAGGAGTTGATCTGTGATCATTATTTAGTTGTTGTGATAGTTTTTGTATTTACTGCTGTACAAATGCTGCACAGACACAGAAAGAACTGTCAAAATAAGAACCAAATCATATAGACTGCATCAATAGTTTAAGACTCAGTAGTCTTGAACTGTTTATTTAAAGTATATGGTAACATAGTATTTTCAAGTGCAGAAGCAGTTTTTGGTCAGTAATAATGACCTTTGTATCAGCAATAGAGCTTAGTGGAGAGTAATTTAAGTATGGCAGGAATTAAAAGATTGTGGAGGAATCATATGTTAGGATGATAAAAGGAAAAACCATATGTAAAGTCAGTGTGAGGTGGGTGACAAAATAATGGAGGTGGTAAAGGAAGAACCAGATGTAAAATTGGAGTTCGAGGTGGGTGACAAAATAATGGAGGTGGTAAAAGGAGAACCAGATGTAAAGTTGGAGTGTGAGGTGAGTGAGAAAATGTTCCTCAGTGAGAATTCAGGAGTGAAAAACTCTGAGTGTGATGAATGTGGCAAAATATTTAGTGAAAAAAAAGATCTCACTCAGCACATACTAATTCATATGAGAGTGAAAAATTTGAAATGTGACAAATGTGGTAAACTGTTCAGGTGTAACTCAGATCTCATACAGCATTTGGAAATTCATTCCAATGAGAAGTTAAAGTGTTATGTTCGTGGTAAACCAACCGGTCAGAAAAGTAAGCTCACCCTACACCGATTACCTTATAAAAGGGAGAAGAATTTTAAATGTGAAGTATGTGGGAAACTGTTTGCCCGGAAGAATGATCTAACACAACACTTATTAATTCATTCAGGAGTGAAGAATTTTGAGTGTGATGATTGTGGTAAACAATTCACTCAGAAAGTTCATCTCAACCAACATCATTTGATTCACTCAGGAGTGAAGAATTTCAAGTGTGATGAATGTGGTAAACTATTTACTCATAAGAGTGCTCTCAGCCAACACGTATTAATTCATTCAGGAGAGAAGAATTTCACTTGTGATGAATGTGGTAAACAGTTCACTCAGAGAGTCAATCTCACCCAACACATATTAATTCATTCAGGAGTGAAAAATTTCAAGTGTGATGAATGTGGTAAACTGTTCGTTCAGAAAGTTCACCTTACGAAACATCTATTAATCCATTCTGGAGTGAAGAATTTCAGGTGTGATGAATGTGGTAAACTGTTTGCTCAAAAAGTTCATCTCACCCAACACCTATTACTTCATTCAGGAGTAAAGAAATTAAAGTGTGATGAATGTGGTAAACTGTTTGCACAAAAGAGTGCCCTTACCCAACACCTATTAATTCATTCAGGAGTAAAGACATTCAAGTGTGATGAATGTGGGAAACTGTTTGCTAAGAAGAATGCTCTCACTCAGCATCTGTTAATTCATTCAGGAGTGAAGAATTTCAGGTGTGATGAATGTGGTAAACTGTTCACTCATAAAGCTTATCTCAGTAAACACCTACTAACTCATTCAGATGTGAAGAATTTTAAGTGCAATGAATGTGGTAAACAGTTTGTTCAGAAAGGTTATCTCACTCAGCACCTATTGATTCATTCAAGAGTGAAAAATTTCACGTGTGATACATGTGGTAAACAGTTTGCACACAAAGCTAATCTCACCAAACACCTGTTAATGCATTCATGAGTGACGAATTTCATCTCTGATGAATGTGATAAACCAGTTACTTGAAGCTGACCTCATCCGACACTGTTCATGTGTGATGAATGTAGTAAACTGCTTAATAATATTAGTTTTCTTCATTATCAGTTCAGAAGTGAACAAACTGAAATGTGATGCCTAGAAAACTGCTGAAAAAATTCAGGTCTCATTTGGCACCCAACAGTTCATTCAGGTTTAACCATGATGAATGTGGCAAAACTTTTAGGAGAAATCAGTTGGGGGGGGGAAGGTCCTCACACCTGGGGAGGGGGCTAGATCATGCCTCCCACCACCGGATCTCTTAATTTCCTTTGTCTAAGTACAATTTACATCATAAAAGAGGCTGGGTTACAGCTCTCCAGTTTTATGACCTTACTACGATGTGAGACATAAGACTTTACGTACTAAGCTCAGAAAACAACAGTCGTCGTACACAGTACTTAAGGAGGAAAGGTGAAATACCAAAGTTAGGGAAAATATGCAAAAAGTGAGTTTTTTAAATAAAAAAACTATTTATGACTTGTTTGATTGTAATGTCCTGTTAGCTACTACCAGCACTTGTTCCAGGTCACCCTCTATTCCTTCATGTTTTATGATCTACTGGGCAAAGACATCATTAACCATGACAATATAATGTGAAACTCCAGATATTAGGAGAGGGCTGTTCACCTTGAGTATTGTGTAGCAGTACAGGGCATCCCTGTAGTACAAAATGCATAATTTCCTGCAAAACATCTGTACAGAAAAATATTTTATATGTACAGTAATCCCCCTATTGTCCAACATAATAGAGCCAAAGGCATGTCCGGGTAATGATTCCCTGGATAATGGACTTCTACCCTGGCTCCCCTCGTACATGACCTAACTTTGAAAGCCAGCATACAAGGCCACAACAGTACCTTGTATGACATCTGTTCTTATTGTTTAACACTATATTTGGCCAAGCAGACCTAAAAATGCAGTGAGCACACAAAATGTAATGGTAAAATGGAATGAAATCATGGTAAAATAGAATAAAATGATGATACGGCACAGTAAGCTTTGTCTCTTTGCCGCACTGTTGCATCTTTATCTCATTTCTGTTGCTGCTTCAATGGTCACTGCTCTCCTGAGCTGTCTGCTTGCATCCCTCCACCTCTACGACTGGCGTTTTTCACTTGTCTAGTAACAAACTCTCTTCTTTTTTCTGTCCAATTCTCTAATGCAAGAGTTAGCCGTTACTCCCAGTCCTTCATTTATGCAACAGGTCAAATCTGGATCTGTCTCCCTCTGTCTGTATTTCCTACTTCCTGTGATCTCCAGTGTCTCCAGGCATCTTGAAATGAACGGATCTTGATTTTGGCTCTCTGTTGTGTTGTTTTTGTTTCTGTCTTGGAAGGAACAGTTTATAGGCTCCTGGCTTTTGGTTCCTTTTTCTTTGCTTAAAAAAAAAAAAAAAAGAATATCAGCATCAACACATGATTTGATTATCCCGCATCAGTCTTATGCAGGATATCCTGCTTTTATGGGTCAACACTACTCTCTTCCTTTTCCCTGGTGAAGGGGCCATCATCACACACCCTAGGAAGGGGCATGGAAGGAATAGCGAGACCTGGACCAGGTAGGGAACAACCACAAAATCCACCACGTGTGCCACTATAACGACTGTCCAAGAAGAGCTGTTTACTACATGGTCATCGCTTGGGAATTGAAACCGAGCAAGGTAGGTCTCTAGCAGATGCTGGGTAAACTACCCAGTCAAACATGATGGCACCACTGGGCTCTTCCCACCCAGCCAGGCACGAAAATGTTCGCGTGGCCATAATTTCCGCCCATTTTGTCCCGATATTATGGAAAAATATACGAATCATTATTTCAAACAGCCAGATCACAGCATCCCGGCAATGGATTGTCCAGGTAATGGTCATCCAGATAATCGAGGAATTACTGTATATATTTTTGCTCTTTGTGGGCAGCAATTTGCCTTTTTAATTTACGACGTCATTTAATAAGTTGTTGTGCCACCCCAGTCCGTCTGATCAAGAAAAATGGTTAATGGTGTCTAAGCATTCAGCAAGTGTTCCACCTTGTAGTGAGGGTGCTTTTTAAATGTTTTCAGTTTACTGGGGGAGGTCTGATGGAATATATATTTTTTTTCTTCATAGATCACTAATGTCAAGTATGTCATGAAAAGTATAAGAAGAAAAATCACGTATGAAGTGTCACCCATAAGAGCACTGATACATTATGTAATGTTTGTAATGCACATGTTTTATTGGGCCTAGTGTATTTTTCACCCAACATACTGTGTACTGTGGTCTAATATGAACAGCTTACATCCAAATAATTGCATTATAATTTTCCATTACTCTGGCAGTTCTCGATAATAGATTGAAGATGTATGCCCCTTGACTTCATAGTGAATGGCACCATGCCTGGTTAAAGCTTGATTTTTCCTAAGGTTTTGCCATTTTCATCATAGTTATACCTGAATAAATTGTCAGGTGGCACGTGAGACCTAATTTTTTTTTTCTAAGCAGTTTTCCAGTCATCCCATTTCATTTTTTCACTCCTAAACTGATACAGGTGGGTCCCGATCTTACGAGCTAATTGGGAGCAAGGATTTTGCTTGTTAGCCGAATTCTCGTTAAATGAAGTGAAGAACTTATGGGAAAAATAGGGTTAGGGAGCAAGGCCTTCAAGCAACCTTCCCCCAAACCACTGACTTTCTGATCATTTTAAGGTGGAATAAGGGATTAATACAAGAAGGTAATACACATAACAGCGTTAGAAAATGGAAGAAAAACATATTTAACAAGCAATTGGAAGTCTTACTTGGGTTCGAGTGTCTTCCGTGACGTATACCAGCTGTGCTCCACCACCACCGCTCGGCTGGCTCGTTTCCTCTCTCTGAAGCCTGAGAGGGTGTGGTGGTGGGAGGCTGGTGGGAGAATCAAAGGCCCAACTCCTCCACAATGGAATGCTCAGAAGACATGGTGATACGGTAATCTTAGGCACAGGGAAAAAGCACGCTTCAAGACCGACCTTGACTGGGCAAGCTTGGCTGGAAGAATGTTTAGGGGGGAAGAGGCTCGCAGAGATAGCGTGCAACTCGTTTCCTAGCCGCTGAGGTAAGCATGGTGGACAGCTGCGGTGCGACTCCCGTCTCGATTCTTGTAAGTGCGGATTTTTACCTGCTCGTTAAACAGGCGGGAGAACATCTTCAAAGACCTCGTGTTAGCAAATTCTCATTAAGCGATTGCTTGTTAACCAGGACTTGCCTGTACTGGAGAGGGTTTATATCAGATGGTATGATTGAACTAGGCAGAAGGGTGAAATAAGATTCGGTTTTGGTGGCTGTGAAAGAAAAGGACCCAGGAATGTGTTGAAAGTACAGCCATGTTGTGTTTGAGGTAGGATGGGATGATCATTTATGATGGGACAGTGCCACCAATAGGTTTTCAGAGTCAAAGTGTGATCTGTTGTGAGACAGGGTGTGTTGTACCCATATTATGATGGGATATTCATTCACACTGGGATGGCATTACAGATAAGGAATCACAGTATGATCTATAAGATACTCCCCATTTTAAGACAGGACAGCTTTTCACATTGGTTTGGTGTCATCTAATAAAGACCAGTCAAGAGGTTACTTGCAGTGGTAAATTAACCACTAGGCTAAATAGCTCTTAGCCTAGGCCTCCACCCCTGATGGGGCTCCCATTTATGAAAATAAAGACTGGCATCACCTAAGGTCTTATGATGGGGGCCCCTTTCCTAGGTAGGAGCCCCAATTTTTGGTTTGGCTTATGCCCCCCACAAAAGTTAATTTGGCCAAGTATACATGGTCCTCGTTCAAGGAGAGGATATCATTCCCCAGGACAGGGATGATTCTCCCAGGATTGGCCTGACCCAATGAAGGGCATGACATGGTCATCCTTCTGGCTCTGGATAGGCTGGGATGGGTCAACCCTCTGTCTCCTGGGATGGTACCAATATGTCTGCCCTGAAGGGGTTAAAAGAAATCCTGGTAAAAGAATGAGCTGCTAATCTGAAGCATGGAGTTCATGATCCAAGGTTAGAGCCTACCCAACAAAGGGTGGATCATTGCCCTAAGATCTGGAGGAATGGCTACGGGTATCCCATCACTGAGCTGAAGCAATGTTACTGCACCCATATGTACCCAAGGACATTCCTGAGGTGTTCTTAGGTGAGGAGATGGAGGGAAGTCTAGAGAACCATCCCTGGGTATCAATGGGCAAGCATGGCAAAAATGAGATGGTGGTATTCACTTTTTGGTTATGCCACGAGACAATGTTATCTACCCTATGTTTAAGCAACATGGTGGTGCTCTCCACCCTGTAGTTAAGACACAAAATGGTGCTATCCATCCCATGATTAAGCCACATGATGAGTTTGTCAACCCAGTGGTTAAACCATGGTCACATGGAGATATATTTAATCAGTAGTAAGAACAGTGAAACTCCCCAGAAGGTGGTCACATGAGTAGTTCCATGCAAGCAAGACAAAAACTAGCAAATATTACCAGGTGAGTGCATGACAAATGATCACTGTCTTCTCTCTTAAATTTTACTAGTGCAAACATGTGTATGGGAAAAAAAAAAGTGAAGAACACTAGCCTGGATGCTGCAAATCTGACAGTGTTAATGATTACAAAAAAGCAGAATATGACTAGCAAATATTTGTGGTTGTGTATGTAGGTTGCCAGAAAGGGTAGTGAGAGTATTGTTATAAAATTGTCAGAGAATTTAATTTGGATGACCCAGAAACAATGAGGCTGTGGATATGAATCAGTAGAACCCAACAACTTCATTTGTTGTTTGTTGTATTATTTGACAAGCAGGATACCAAAGTGAGAGAGTCTGTCCATGAGTAGGTAGCAGGCTTGGATATAAGCAAATGCTGATCAAACCAGCATCCAGTATATGAGGCGTTTAAAAACCATAAGGTCACGAGCACCACCTCGGGGAAAGTGGAGTTAAGCATACCAGGGTCCCAACAGGACCTTTTTCTGTCTGGGGTACGTGGACCTGATGCTTTCTGGCACAGGCAATATGATCAAAAGTTGCATAGAAGTTGGGTATATAACCAACTTGTTTTACTTGGAGGACGTGAAATCATGCGTGGTAAGATTCAGAAGGCCACAAGTTTTGGCTGACAGGGAATGCCAGCCAGAGGTGATGCATGACACATAACACGCAGGCAGCGGCGAACCAATGAACGTGCATTTAAGCAAAAAGTTGGCTCAGCTGAGCCGATCACTGCCTCTCTGTCATGCATCCCTTGGTTTTCATTCAGTTCTTCCTGCTCACACCATGGATTCTACTCCTTCACGTGTGTTTGTGCTGTGATTTTTCCATACTTTGTGATTGATCTGACATGTCTGACACTGCCATTAGTGATGGCAGTAACTTTGAGAAGCCACAGCCCTCACGGGATAGGAAAAGAGAACGAAACGTGTCATCGTTTCGTTTCGTTTCGTTTTTGAAGGCTCCAACATGCTTGCATGTGTCGGCCTTGGTCACCTAATGGCGGCTCTCCACGCTGCTCGATCTCTGGCAGCCTCCCTATTCAGTCCCTTAACCCTTAAGTCACATTTAATGACCTCGTCCCATGTCTTTCTCGGTCTACCCCTCCCAAACCCTCCCCCAATATTAACACTTCTCACCCTCTGTACCCAATTATCATCCCCCATCCTCTCCACATGTCCAAACCACCTCAGCCTACCTCTCCTCATCACAACACCAATACACTCCAGTCCCATCCTACCTCTCAACTCTTCTATCGTAAGCCCAGCCCCCCCAGGCCTTGCACGCAGGGACGCACTGCACATCCACCTAATCATTGTCATTTCTGTACGTTTGAACCTGCGAATATCTTCTTCCTTTACTGCCCAGGTCTCACTACCATACAGCATCACACTCCTAACACATGCTGCATACAAAGACCCCTTAGCACGTAAGGAGAGTCCTCTCAATGTCAGGAGAGGCAACAGCTCCCTGAACTTCTTCCAACCACTTCTCACTCTAGCAACCGAGCTAACTCCAGCCCCACCTCCGGCACATAACATGTCTCCCAAATAACAAAACTCCTCCACACACTCAAGAGACTCACCTGCAAGTTCAACCCTCTCACGCCTAACAATCTCTGCCTGCTCTCCCCGACACAACGCACACATGAAATCAGCATTATCTCGCAGTCTACCTCTAATACCACTACATCTCTTGTGCACCCACTTATCACAAACACTGCACAAGATGGAATTACTTCCCTCACCCATGTGGCAAACTGCACATGGCCACTCTCCCTCTCCTCTGATTGTACCGCCACCAACCCTAGATATCATCACTTTTGTTTTATCTGCATTTACCCTTAAGCCCTTGTGCCCCATACCATCTCTCCACTTCTTAAATCTTTCCTCAGCCTCCCCTTCATTCTCAGCAATCAACACCAAATCATCAGCATACAACATCTCCCATGGGAGTCCCTCTCTGAAGTCACGGGAGAGGGCTTCAAGCATATGGAAGAAAAAACAAAGCTATAATGTGTCTTGATGCAGGCCAGCCTTACTTAAGTGTATCAACAGGTCGCTTAGTGGGGAGGAGTGTGGGGCCACCATGCATGGATGGATGTTTTACCGAGCTGACTGTGCTCGTGATTGAAGAGTTGTTTAGTAATTTGAGAGGCTTAGATTATGACAAGCAGACAAGAATGGTATGTGTGTTGTTGGAATAATCATAAAAATATAATTATGATTCTTTTAATAATATAAGGAAAAAATTACAATAATAATAACATAAAAATAATATAAAAACTTTGCAGTATCCCCATAATGGACACCCATACTGTCCATATCATTATTATTACTACTATTATTATTATTATTATTATTATTATTATAATTATTATTATTACTGTCTCTAACTTACTATACTAAGTCTACTGCTTTATTATAGTTCTAATTTACATCTTATTATTATTACAAAGTCTTATTATTAATTGTACTATACTATTTTTACATAAAAAAAAATCAGTATAATAAAAAAACATCACTTTTAACACTAAAATAGTTATGGGGGGTTGCTTACCTCGTGCTGTGCATACTTGCCAAACTTGATGCCTCTCCTGTAAGAAATTCTATGGCCCATACCTTTAAAATAAAGCAATTCCCAGCTGTCTATCTATAAGAGTTGCGGAGAAATACAAAACTTTAGGGACGTTTTTCTCTCTCAAAAAAAAATGTTGCTTGCGGCCTTGTGGTTGCTAGACGCTTCATATACAACCCTCATGCTTTTCACATTATTTGAGTGTTTATTGGATATAACACTAGGAAATTAGTGCATTTGACTGATTAAGGCCTCTTCTATTTGCAGTAACACATCATAGAACTGATCATGATCTGGTTTGGATCTGTATCCAGAATATTTCTTCTAGTTTGTGGTAAAAGAACAGGATGGCTTTTTACAATAGTTGGTTATGAGGCTGATCTTACCTGTGATGTTTCTCCACAGCTTTGCAGGACCCTACCTACCATGGATAATGATGGTGAATTAAATGAAATGACAATATTTATGATGTGGACAATTTTATGGCAGGTATGAGGTAAATGCATGTAGTATGTATGCCTATGTGGAAGATTGGAGGGGTAATCATTCCTTCATTTCCTCATATCTCAGCGACAGAAAAATATGAGTAAAAGTAGATGCTGTATATTTCAATTTTCATTCAGTTAATACAGGCATGCCACAGGGATGAGTTCTGGCTTGAACCCTATTCCTAATTCATATTAATGATCTCTTATATGTCACTCACAATCCCATCCATTCATATGCAGATGACTCAACACTTCACAGCTCATTCACACTTAAATGCCCATTCATAAAGTTTAATATCGCTAACACTTAACTTAGTACTGCCATCTCCATAAATGAAGACTTTTGTAGGATCACTGAATGGGTACAAAATAGCCTTGTTTCATTTAATGCTGGTAAAACCATATATATACACTCTACTAGTAGACAGATATTGCCAGATTCCTATATTACCTTCAATGATACCGATATTCCTATCTCCAAAAGTAATGAAATTCTCAGTGTTTCACTTAACAATACTCTCAGCTGGACTTCTCGTGCTAAAACCACCCCAAAGAAACTTGGATTATTGTACAGAGTTAGTAGCTTCTTCACTGATGAGTAGTTAGCTGTATCTTAGTAATGTGCTCTCTCAGGTGGAATATTGCTCACGCTTGTGGAATGGATGTGGAGAGGTTGCACTAAAACAATTAGACAAAATTCAGAAAAAAGCTGGTAGACTTATTAATCACCTTGCTATTACAAATAAACTACCTTTCCTACTGGTAAAAAGGAATGTTGCCTCTCTTGCATTATTTTACAGATACTTGTATTGCAAATACTCTATCGAAGTTGTATCTATTGTGCCATCTCTCCATGCCTTCCCCTGTGCTACGTGGGCATCTGGGCACTCATGACTGGAATGTCACACTGCCATATTGCGGAAGTTTTGCCTACTGGAAATATTTTATTCCCCAAATTGCATCTCTTTGGAACTCACTTCCCCAGAGTTGTTTCCCCCTAAACTTCAACTTACAGATATTCAAGTTCAACTGTAACGCATTTTTCATGAATGGACCACACCAGTAATTGGGTTTGTGGATTATTATTTTTTTTTATTCATTTGTTTTTCCTTCCTCTGTTCTGTTATAAAAGAAAAGAAAAAAAAAAGGCATAGGATCAGCTTATTTTTTCTTGAGTGAGGCAAATTTGCGTTCTTTAATTATCGCTCCCTTGTAATTCATGAATGGCCTCCTCATGCTGTACCATGCCAGAACAACCAAACCCTGTCTCATCCCACCACTCAACAACACCAAGGACGCCAATACCACATACACCACCACCACCTTCCAGACAACAACCGAACCCAGTCTCACCCCATCGATCGACAGTAGCACTACCCAGGGCTCCTGCACAACCTCAAGACTTCCCATCTCTCCCACCACCATCCTTTCTAATGACAATAAACAATGACAAGACAAAGGCATCAACGAGTGACATCGGGAGGATTGGTCAAACGCAGCAGGAGGACCAGTTGGGGGCTGTCAGAGGGGTCGCCAGCTGGCCCATCTCTCAGCCCCTGGCAAGACAAACCCGAAGTAGGACAGCTTTACACAAAACTAAAATATAGTAAGAATTGTCTGCTCTCCACTACTGAACTCTTTTTATAAACTAATATTAATCTTCCATTTCATAATCTAAATGTTGTAGAGTTGATCTCACTTCTTAACATTGATTCTACTGATGATTCCCCATATGATTTAGCCAAACTAGATGTCATGTATTTTAACTCTTTTGACTACAACAGTGACAACCATACTTTGGCCTATGACCCCGACAACTCTGTGTTGAACTTATGTGATATCAGTTTGCCTATCTCTGAGTATATATCTTGTGATTCATACTTAACCCGCCCAGTCCCCCCGACATACAATGTGCGTCACCACTTTTTTTCACGCTCAGACCCACCGACATGCATTGTATGTCAGTCAATTGCATGGCCCGTTGATTGCACATTTTTCAAGATTCGTGGGTGATTTTTGGTAGGCGTATGTGGGAGAACTTCCTCTACCTGCTGTCAAGCGAGGATACTGCCTGGCCCCACCTGACCCCCCCCTCCCCCGCCACACTCGGCAATTCACCTGTTAGCAGTAACCTGGCCAGTTAAAGACATGTTGCACCACGGTCTCTCCAATTACGAAATTCACGGTGAAAGCGATTCCTGAGGTGGAGGATAAAGTTATAAAGAAGCTAGAGGAAGAAACAAACAGAAGTGATGAGATAGTAGTGTTGTAATGGAAGGTGCCACATGTTGGTGTTTTGGTAAGTGAACAATGCTTATATCGCCTATATTATTGTGTGAAACCAATATAGTCTTGTATTACACATAAATTCGTACCAAATAAGTAAATAAATACATAATTTAAAGTGGCTTGAATTACTTAACCCTCCCATAGTTCATTTTCTTTTAAGCCAGGTACCCCAAGAGAGAATGAAGAGGTAAGGCTAACTGTCACCTGTAGCAACATTTCTAAGCTCAGGAGGGCTATTCCTCTATGAGTTTTCGATGTTTCTCACCAAAAGCGGAGGTTTGAGCCAAAAAAAGACAAGTTGAAAATTGGTCGGGTTCTGAGGGTGGGTTGGGTAAAAAAGCTGTCAGGACTGGGCGGGTTAAATCATAAGCATAGTCATTTGAGTGAGACATTTTCCTTTGCGTGCCATAATATAGAATGCGTACCACTGCACTATGATGAATTTTTCTATCAGTGTCTCGATCCTACCAGATACTGATTTGATATTATAGGTCTCTGCAAGACAAATTATCTGATAACGTTGAACACTTGTATAAAATTCCTGACTATACTCTTTTCGCATATAACTGCTCACGAAGCAGTGACGGGGTTGTCCTGTATGTAAGACATAATTATTCAGACAACGTTACAAATGATTTAACTGTTAAAAAGAGCACACTGAAACTATGTTTATTAAATGCAGAAAGTGTAATTTGTAGGGATTATATACAGTTGCCCCAGAACTAACATGATAGATTTTCTTAATGACTTTAGTAACATTATGGATACCCTTAGTTTGACAGGTAAGTCTTTTTATATATGTGGTGACTTTAACATTGACCTTCTTAAGAGGTATACAAATCCGAGAATTACTGACCTTTTATGCATCCGTCACTCTCATAATTTTTACACTGCCATAAACAAACCAACCCGAGTTACTTTAACATCAGCCACACTTATAGACCACATATGCACGAATAATTATAAAAATTGTATAATAAGTAACATAATTTTCAATAACATCTTGGACCATTTTCCTTGTATTTCTATGTTTATATTAACTGAAGAGAAGTTAAAAGAGGGAGAAATCATAGTAAAGTACAGGGATTTTAGTGCAAGTAATGTTAGTGTTTTTAAAGAAAAGGTAAATCAAGTATCATGGGATATTGGTTTTTGTGCTAAAAACCCTAAGTAGGATATAGTAATTTTAGTCATACATTCTCTACTGTGTTTTATAATAATTTCCCATTTAAACAAAGAAAGATACTGGCTAAGCATATTGAAAGGCCTTACATTATGACAGAAATGAAATGATCAAAGAAAGAAACAAATGTAAAGGAAAGTATCCGAAACAACCTATTACATATGGTGAGACGTTCTGTAAGTTACGTAATATAGTTACAGCTACAATACGAAAAGCAAAGGCTAACTACGACAAAAACAAACTAAATGAAAATGTAGGAAATAGAGAATGTGGAATACAATCAACTGGATACTAAATAAATCCAATGGATCCCAGAGTAAAAACTGTTTTCACTGTTCACAATAACGAAGTAAATCAGCCTCAGGAAATCGCAGAACTTTTTAATAATTACTTCACCAATGTTGCCAAAAACCTAACTGAACAAATTACTGATCCACAATCTAATTATGGATCTTTTTTGCATAACAGATAAGAACATGTTTTTAATATGCTACCAACTTTGGAATTAGAGGTTACTAACACTATAAAAAGTCTAAGGAATGCTGGTGCAGGATATGACGATATACCTGTGTTTATTATTAACCCTTTCGCGCATGGTAAGTTTTATTAATTTTCACGGCTCATGATTTTACTCCTCCACGCGCTCCGCTGGCAGCCCACGGTACGCAAATTACATGTATTTGCCTCATTTTCGCCACCCGAACCTCAAAATGTTGCCCTGAAACTCACATCATCTTATTCACCGATGTTGTTCTAGCTGATAAGCCAAAAGAAAAACCAGAAAAATACGAATAAATGTATGCTAGGCCGCCGTGAATAAACAATTTGGAACATTGCTCTCACTTCCCAACATCGTCGTTCGAGTGTTTTCCCATCATACAGAAAAATTTTATTATAAGTTTTGATAGAGAATTTCATTGGCTTTCTAATGAGATATGTCTGGTTGTGATGCAATTTGTAGTTTTCGAGAAAATAGCCAAA
>JAGKTI010025123.1:1716-14100 GCA_018397915.1 Birgus latro
GACTGGACAGACATAACACCGTCTCTCTCTCTCTCTCTCTCTCTCTCTCTCTCTCTCTCAATTATAATACCAGACATCCATTCATTATGCAAATACAGCATCTCATTACCTCCGCGTGATCCATCAGTATGATGATGATACAACATTTTCGCACAACAAGCCAATAGCTGTCCAACACCCAAAGTAGTTATAATCCTATGCAACTGGACATCTACTTATACCATGGTTTACGAATATAATGATTGCTTTTCCACACAATAAAACAGACTGGATGATGCACAACATGGCATGACCGTTTTGCCACATGCATAATCATGAATCATTTGTGGTCACCCTGATTCAGCCACAATAATGTTACAGCTGTTGAGTCGCACACTCACTAGACTCAGGTGAACCACATTTCGGGACACCGGACTTCTCACCTTCCAACATTTGTGCTCATCTACAGTTGTTCAACACACTGTTTGACGAATAAGACTTCAACATTCATCCAATACAAGTTACTGCATATGGACTTACAGATCACCTCAGAACATCTGTATAATCACAGCCTGCATCTTTCTTAACAAAACACTACAAAGTTTCGATACATGTGCCCCCACCACCCGTCCCCCGTCCCCTCCCGTCTACATCGCCTCACAGTCACCTCCTGTCAGAGGAAAAATGGGAACCAGTGGCATTACTATTTATTTTTCTCTCTACCATCCATTATACTTACGTGGCAAACACTTGTATTTCCATTCTGAGTATGATTTGACGGAACACTGTTTCTGTGGGTACTAGATACTGTAGAGGAAGGGAAGCTCCACCAGGTCTGCCTATACCGGGTCTGCTCATTCGCTTACCAGTACTATTACTACGATGTAAACAAACACAGTGGTGCCACATTTCCCCATACACACCACCCACTGTACTCATTAGAAGTTGAGCTAACTGTACATGAATTAGAGCAGCAAGACGTAATTGATGCTAGATTTATTGCTCATTACTCGGAAGGCACGAGGACGAAGACGGTAACCATTATCTTAACGTTTGGCAAGGTTTCTCTTCCTAATTATGTCAAAGTTGGATATGAAATTGTTCACGTACGGCCGTATTACCCTAACACTCTACGTTGTGTGTAATACCAGCTGTATGGGCATAGTGACAAGGCTTGTCAGGCTTCCCATCTAGTGTGTGGCAGGTGTGCAAGCCAGGGTCATGATGCTGAACACTGCATATCTGAGACTGCCTGTTGCTTTCACTGCAAGGCTGCTCACATGACTTCCTCGGGGGACTGTCCCAAGTGGAAGGAGGAGAAGGAGATCTACACAGTGAAGGCAACTGAGGGCATTTCCTACTACGAAGCTATGAAAAAGGTGAAGGAGTTGCATGCAACTCCCACGCCAAATAGGTTCTATACTTCGGGGGTGATGTCCTGTCCTGTGATGTGCTCTGTCGAGATGCAGACTGACCTTGTCCTTTTCCCTCTTGCCACTCACTTTGCTTCTGCATCTCAGCCTCCTATCAGCTCAAACTGTCTGGCATCCCCAAGGATTCTACATAATCTCAGGCTGCTTCTCCCTTCCAATCAGTATGGCCTAAACCAAGGTCTGACAAGTCTAGTAAGGGTAACATGACCATCCTCACAAAACAGTCACATCCTCATGTTCTTCCAGCTTCTACTCCAGAAGGGAAGAGAAATGTTAGCTCTTCCTTGGGGGAGTCTGGGAGCCATATCATTCATGAAAGTACGGAAGTTTCTGTCAGCAAGCACCTGGATAGGTCCTCCAGTAGTTGCTTGCCGGTTGGCGGGCGGCAGAAAAAACTGAGCACCCTGGCCGCCCTCTTAAATCTTAAACTGACGCATTCACTGTGTTACAATGGAATTCTAGGACACAGTATAGCTATTTTGTTTTCTATACACAAGCTAGACGTTATTTGTTTACCAGAGATGTGCTTGGTCAATCACCCTGATCCTCCACAGTTCAAACACTACCAGTTATATAGAAGATATGATGGTCACGGAGTTGCCATATACACACACAAATCATACCCACAAATGGAAGTGATTATAAATTCTACTCTGGAAGCTGTCAGGTGCAGAGAAAAATTTAATAGCACGTATCTGTTCATTTGCTGTCTCTACTGTCCACCACATGGCTCCACTGATAGTGATGCTCTGAATCCACTATTAGAACATCTTCCGGAGAACAAGTTAGTGTTGGGCGATTTTAATGCTCATCACCATCAATGGGGTAGTCTGGGGATAGATGGTCGTGGGGAGCAAGTAGCCGACCTAATACTACAGTCCAACCTCTGTCTTCTAAACGATGGTAGAGTGACTCGTGTAGATGATTGTACTGGCAGCTTTTCGGCTATTGACTTGTCTCTGGCCTCCCCAAGTATATATCAAAATTTCTTGTGGGACCCTTATGATGACTTCTTCGGAAGTGATAATTTACCCTTCTGTCTTTCTTTTACACGTGACATTGTTTCAGACCTTTCACCTCCAAAATTTAACTATAAAAAATGAGACAGGGGGTCCTTCTCAAGGATCACTGATTTAGATATATCTGGGGAAACCATAAATGTTAAAGTCGAAATTTAACCAGTTCCATAATACACGCGGCTGAGGCTGCTATTTCCAAGACTTCTACAGTTCATATGAAGCATAGAGCACATTGGTGGGTGCAGGATTACCGACATGCATTAAGGAAACGCAATAGGAGATACAGAATTTTTGATAGTCAGCCTACTGAGGAAAATTTCATTGCATACAAACAGGCATGGGCTGAGGCAAGGAGAATAATAAGAAGGGCCAAACGTGACTCCTGGTGGAATGTTGTGTCCACGGTGAATTGCTCTGCACCATTAACCCCTTGGATGTGACGTTCCTTCTATAAGGTCCAATCAACAGTCTGCACTATTCCGTTTAAAATCCACAAATCGATTTCAAAGTTGTGCCCTATATTTTGACGTGAGTACTTTGTGTATTCATCTGCCCGCACTTTGGATTACCAGGTCGTCCTTTTTAGCATCTTCCAAACCGCATCACGCATTACGTAACTACATAAACCAAGTTTGCTTCAGGAAGGTATGGAGTCTGCAGGTGGTTTGTTGCATTTACCCGAGCCCTCCACTTCACTTGGTGTTATCAAGAAAAGAGGTGCCAGAGGTCGTATTCCACAGAAAAGGAAGTATGCACCTACTAGTGACAGGGATTCTTGTGATTCTAGTGTGGAATGTACTTTAAAACCTCTGAAAAAACAAGCCAGCACACCACACTCCAAGCGGCGCCAACCCACCTGTGTTACATCACCGTGACTTTTACACACTCATCAACTTCTAACCCCTCTGGATAAGTGATTGAATAAATGTAAATAAGCGTTAGTAAGTGTAAGTGACTAAAATATAAAGAAAATGAAAGTGTCTGGTATAGGCTATGTAAACATCTTTCGTTGACTTTAGCGTCATTTACTCTGAGTACTTTTTAACGTTTAGTAACACACCAATGCAAAAAAGTGATAGAGAGTCACTGTAACTGAATAAAATGTAAGGAAATTGAAAGTGACTGGTGTGTGCTATGTAAATATCTTTAGTTCAGTTTAACGTCATTTACTATTACTGAGAAGTTTTTCATGGTTCAGTATCACACTATTTTATGTTATAATGCTTGTAAAATGGTGATTTTAAAGTCCTAAGTGAACCATTCAAGATAATGCAAAGAAAGTGATGCATACAGTGGTTCGTCTTTGTGAAATGAAGTGTGGTGAGCGGCAGTGTAGGTGGTGGTGTGTGACAGACAGGTACAGCGACGCAAAAAAACACCAAAAATGGCGTTGCTTCCTGTCACGAATTTTCTACATCGTAAAATTTTGTAACGTAAATCGTGACATCGAGTGATTCTGCGGGAGCAACGAATGATTTTGAAATGCACGAGATTTTGCTCATTCTCTCAACCGTCCACTCCCGTACTTATATTCGCATCAAGTTGTCAAAACTTTCATCATTCTTTCGCGAGTGATTGTTTTTATGTGCAGACGGTGCATTCCTCTGAGCGATAATGTTTTTATGTGCAGACGGTGCATTCCTCTGACCGATAATTTCTGAATTATCACTTCTGCCTCCCGGCCGTTGGTCGGCCACACCCTTTTCTCACACGTTCCTCACGTCGGACACTCAAAACCATAGCCAGTCTGTCCTGTAGTCTCGGTGTGTGCGGTTATGCTTTACGAAAGCTCGAGTGATCACTTTTCTTAGCGATTTCAGATCTCAGCTTGTATTGGCGTGTATTTCCGAAGCTCCAACCAGCTTGGTGATCGACTACAGCAGCACGGTCTTCTATACCGATCAGTATTTTCTTTTGTTTTTCCTAGGCTCAAGTTTTTGGGTTATTTAGCTATTTGTCTGAGTGTGTGAGTGAGTGCATTTCCCTTTCTTTGATTTGAATTAATTCATGTAACGTAAATTTATTTTCTTGTATTCAATAAATTTACAGTTCGTTTTCTTGAGCTTTGTTAAATGTAACAGTCATGTTTAATTTCCCCACATATTTGGTACACTTTTGCTACTCCACGTTAGCACAACTCCTTATATTAATCACGACTGGTACTTAGGCCAGCTTTTGGCATTAATCCTTAAATCCGTTTGCTAGCTAGGAGTTTGGCTCAGCCAAGATCCTGTCTATTATTATTATTATTATTATTTTTTGAATGTTAAGGGAAGAAGCTAACTTTCTCAGAGGCCAACAGTACTGTAATACAGCCAACTTGAGAGTTTAGTCTCTGCTGTGTACTGTTGAGAAAGTCTATAAATTCTCGACTCTAGAGAATTGGCGAAGTAAACCATCATAAAAGTGGAATCGCTGCTTGATTTCACGAATCTATTCTCTCGTAATAAATGTCTCGATATTTTTTCCTAACACACATAGCTATACATTGTATACTCCAATTATACAATATTACATTTTCCCCCTGACATCTGGCGACCTCATTATACAATATTACATTTTCCCCCTGACATCTGGCGACCTCATTCCAGGATAAACTCCTAGTTTGAAATTATTACCAAATTACTCCCTCACTCTTACTTTAGTCACTCAGTCTCAATCTGGGCATCATGGAGAGTACATACCTCCAGGAAGCCAAGGATATGGGGCTTACTAACCCCCAGGAAATTCGTGATTATATCTTGTCGGGCTGCAATTACGAGCCGCCAGTGAAGAGCGGAAAATTGAGCGCGAGGAACGCCAAAAGGAGCACGAATACGATGAGCATCAGAAAGAGAAGGAGCGGGAGGAACGTGACAAAGCACGTGAACACGAGCGTGCTGAGCGCGAGGCACGTGAAGAACACGAGCCTGCTGAGCGCGAAGCACGCGAGAGAGAACGTGAACATGAGCGTGCTGAGCGCGAGGTACGTGAGAGAGAACGTGAACACGAGCGTGCTGAGCGTGAGGCACGTGAAAAACATGAGCTGGAAGTGTTGAAGCTGAAGTGAGACTCCCTGGCTTCAAGCACATCAGGTGCAGCTAACCCAAGCTCTGCTAGCGCTTTCTCAGCACCTTTTCTAGCAACTCCATGTCTCAAGCTTCCTTCTTACAAGGATGGCGAGCGAATCGAACCATTTATAGCTCGTTTCGAAGACATGGCAAAGCTGTACGATCTGGATGAGGCAGCTAAGCGGCTTCAGTTCTTTAGCCTGTTTGAGGGCCCTGCCCTCGACATTCTCCACAGAATTCGCGGAGATAATCTCACGTACGAGATGATGAAGACCGCACTCATCAAAGCGTACGGTCTTACCGTTGATCATGCTAGAAATCAGTTCATGAAGGCGCGTCTCCAGGAAAAGGAGACAACTGTTCAGTTCCTTGACCGTCTCACGGCATACTTAGGCGAGTGGATGGAGAAGGACGAGACTCCCAGCACACGAGAGGGAATGATCGACCTCGTGCTGCACACACAGCTGGAAAAGTCGTGGCCTGCTGAGCTTATGGCCCAGCTCAAGATGTCCAAAGTGAAGGATGCAAACCAAATGGTGGAAAAGGCTAAAGCTTTCTTTAGTGCGTACGGGTACGAAACTCGTAAGCAGCAGTCCTGGAACAGGACAGATACTGCTAAGTCTGGGAAGCAATTTCAGACTGAACCCCAACATCAAGGCCATTCTCAAAATAATGGTCATGGTCCAGGCAAACCGCAGAAGGACCAGGGGCAGAATATACAGAAACCAGACTGGAAGAGGTACAACAAGTACCCTAACCAGCAACAGTACCCTAGGCAGCAGCAGTATCAGCCACGCAATGGACAAACCTTTTCAGCACCAATCCCAGTGTATCGGAGGCAGGAGGCAAACGCAGCCTTCATTCCCCAAAAGGCGCATGATGCTGCCATCCCCACCAGCACAAGTCCTCCTTCACAGTTCACTAGTCCCCCTCAGATGGTGAACTCTCCTCTGCAGGCCGTCAGTGCTCCTGCTCCCCAGATGGTGAGTACAACTCCTCACGCACCTAGTCAAAGTACGACTTCTCATGCACCTAGTCAAAGTACGACTTCTCATGCACCTGGTTCATGTACAGCCTCTCAGGCATATAGTCCTGTCACGTATGAAGAGTTGAGTGCCATGCAGCCTTATCAATGGCTGGCCGCTTCCTCCACAGGCCCTCCCACAGGTAACAGTGCCTTCCTTGTTCAGGCAGGGTTTGTGAGAGGTGTTTCTGTTAATGTTCTGAGAGACAATGGTTCCTCAGGTTGTACTGTCAGGCAGAGTCTTGTTCGTCCTGAAGAATATACAGGCAGACAGGTCCAAGCTCAGCTTATTGATGGATCAGTGAGATTGTTCCCTGAGGCACGTATCCAGGTAGCATCTCCCTTTTACACAGGTTCAGCAGTTGCAGTTGTCATGCAAGAACCTATGTTTGACCTCATTATAGGTAACATATCAGGTGCCAAGTATAGCTGCACCTCAGATGTCACTACTCAGACTTCGGCTGCAGTAACATGAGCCATGGCCAAGGCTCCAAATTGTGTCACCCCGGTGGCCATCGCATTGCTGCAAGATCTGATTTGTAGTCAAGATGTTGTCCAAGAACAACAGTCTGACCCGACACTTGCTGTTGTGCGGAAGAAACAAAAGGGTAAAGTGACCAAATATTCACGGGGTGGGCAAGCCAGGTTCCTTCTCAAACAAGGACGGCTCTACCGTGAGTCACGAACACTCGAGGGCGAGGTTCGACTGCAGTTTGTCGTTCCTGGGAAGTACCGCCAAGCAGTATTAGAATGTGGTCATTGTTCAGCATCAGGAGGTCATATGGGCAAAAAGAAAACCCAAGGCCGTATCCGTGCTGACTTTTTCTGGCCAGGAATGGGACAGGAAACAGATAGTTTTGTGCGCTCCTGCAATGTGTGTCGACATACCACCATTCAGGAAAGTTTCCTTCCTGTGCCGTTTGAATCCACGCCCATAATCTGTGAGTCGTGTGAGAGAGAGGGCAGTGGTAAAGTGGGTGCAGACCTGACGTCTCACTCGTTGGCCCCACAGGACATAATATGTCTGGGGTCTGTACATACATATGTACCGTAGCTCATAAGTGCACAGCCACAGCGATCCCAACCGAGGACACTGATGATGAATGTGCAGTCACGGCGATCCCAACCAAGGACACCGAGGACAAATGAGCAGTCGCAGTGATCCCAACCAAGGACACCGACGATGAGCCCTTATTAGTCGTAAGCATAGGGCTAGTACATATTGTATGTACCGTAGGTTAAGAGGGAAGTTCGAGAACCCCGCAGAGTCAATTTGAGGCTGTTTCAATTACCTTGTGGTGTGTCTCGAGCTGTGGGCCTCTCTGAGGATTCCCGGAGATTACACAAAAGCCACGTGAGTGTTCACACCCACGCAGGTTGTTAAAATGTGACCTGCCCAAGTCTGCATAGGGATTCTCGACTTACCTTTATTACTTATAAGTGCGTAGTCACAGCGATCCCAACCGAGGACACCGAGGACAAATGGGTAGTCGCGGTGATCCCAACCGCGGACACTGATGACTGGCCCTTTGTAGAAATAAGTGTAGTTATAAGTGTGCAGTCACGGCGATCTCAACCGAGGACACCGAGGACAAACGGGCAGTCGCGGTGATCCCAACCGCGGACACTGATGATGAGTCTTTTGTAGAAATAAGTGTAGTTATAAGTGTACAGTCACGGCAATCCCAGCCGAGGACACCGATGACAAACGGGTAGTCGCGGTGATCCCAACCGCGGACACTGATGACGAGCCCTTTGTAATAGTAAGTATAGCTATAAGTGTGCAGTCACGGCGATCCCAACCGAGGATACTGATGACAAACAGGCAGTCACAGCGATCCCAACCGAGGACACCGACGACGAGCCCTTTATTAAGGTTAAAAAGGGTAACTATTAAGGAAATAATGGCGACCTCCTATGTACGAAACTTGCTGTTAACTGATTTTCAGCTAAAGTGTACTTTCTGTTGTGTATGGATTGATTGCTGGGTGGATGAAATTGTAATTTAGTACAAATTCTCACATTGACACTATTGATGCTCCACCTTCACTCATTCCACAGGTACAGTTGGCCACACTCCCGCGAGGTCCACCCAGCGTTGTCAACGCTGGCCGAGATACTAACCTCGAAACACTAGTAGTGAGCTCCGCTCGAAGCATTCACTGGTGGGAGGGAGTGGTACGGAGGGGGGAGGAGGTTGAGGGAGGAAGGGGAGTTTGAGGGAGAAAGGGGGCTTTGAGGAGGGTGGGGGGGATACCTATACGCGAGAGGTGAGGGATGACGTAGGAGGCAGCTGACTTGAAGCTTTGATAAGATATGAAAATATTCCTGGTAACCAATTATTTATATTTTGATACCTTTATTGCCAAGGTTTAGACCCTTTGAAATAGTGACACAAGAACTGCTTGGAAATCATGAACCAGAACGCTGTTATTAAATATAGCATTTGTGAAACCTTAATATTGCATGTGGCAACTGCTGACACCACTAGCACACACCTCCATATCATCCTTATCTAGCGTTACCTAACAGTCTATAAAAGTGGGCTCGCATTATCCCTCACGTGACAGCAGGAGTGCGATATTCTAGATACCGTAAAGTAGCCTATTTCATTCAAGATAACCAGAAAGAACTTATTATAATTTCTCAAGCCCCTAGGTGACTGTATTGCATCCGAATGTGTTAATTAATATAGTCAGACTGTAGATAATATTTTTTATTATTATAGTAGTAATAGTATCAGATGAATATCCAAGTAACCCACCCGTGTCTACTGTCGCTTCCTGTAAAAGAACAATAACAAGTTACAATCTGCACATTTCCTAATGTAATTAGAAATTTTCTTTATCACACTTGCATATTTGCTGATGTAATTATAATTGTTCTTTATCACACTAAGTGCTTCCTGGTGTTCAGTTAAAATAACTCTCAGCATGAGGTAGCAACAAAAAAGGTATTAGAAATAATTACACACACCATGCCAATAAATTCAATAATCTTGAGAGAATGGGAACAATTACGTATAGATCTAAACATCAACATTTTGAGTCACAAGCGTAAACCAAGAGGACTAAATTTGTCCTTACTAGAAATAATTATACCTAGAACCGAGTCCATCCTCCGTCCTTCTCGATGACCGCCTGCAAGCGATCAGGCATGGACATTACCAGACTCCTCGCAAGGTCTTGGTCCCCTCGCAGCAATTCCCACTGCGTCTTCGTATGGTCCATCAATTCGGCAGCAGTCCTCTCCCTCTCCGGCTCCCAGGTGTTCACGATAGAACCCCACAGATTTTCTATGGGGTTCATATCACACCCTTTGCTAGGCCAGTCCAGGACCTGTAAGTTCTGGTTATTGCGTAACCATTGCTGAACCACTCTCGCCATGTGGACAGGACATCAGTCGTGAACGAAAATCAGAGGGCCGGGAGGGAAAGGAAAATTCCTCTCTCTGAGGGATAGGAGGAAACTTTTGTTAGACATCTACATATTTGTGAGCAGTGAAGCGGCCGTCGATCTGGAAGATGTCACCCAGACCATGTAGAGTCATGTAGGCCCACACATTTACCGTGACTCTTCCACTTCGTGCCTCCTCGTAAATATGTCTCCGGTCATATCTGCGTGATACACGCCACACCAAAATTAAATGCTAGCAAAGTTTATCAACTGGG
Organism: Birgus latro; assembly: GCA_018397915.1. Lineage (NCBI taxonomy): Eukaryota > Metazoa > Arthropoda > Malacostraca > Decapoda > Coenobitidae > Birgus > Birgus latro. Next base: position 11,892 of record JAGKTI010025123.1, read on the forward strand.
CAAATTTTACCATCTGGTAATTATTAATCCCCTTTCCCAAACCTAATAGATACTCCGAGATTATATGTGTTTAATGTATTTCATAATTCAAATACCTTCTTATCGATGAAAAATAAGGTAGCAGTATGACGAAGCAAGAGTAGTTAAATTACTTTTTTTTTTCCAGGGACTAGCTATTGTGACTGCGAGATGCTTACATATGGCAAAAAAAATAGGAACAAGTAATGCTGCAACTGTGCAACTGTGATTAACTTTAGAACATTCTATTACATATTGTATTTACTTAAAAGTTCTAACCCTTACCTCGTAGAGTTCCGCCTCCATAAATGTATTTTGCCGTGGTTGCTGGAAGAGAATGACTTATCTGTGAAGATGGTCCTCTCCCAGAACTCCATCCCCTTGTCTATAAACTGCCGAGCAAAGGCCAGCCTGGCAGCGCGGTATGTGCCAGTGAGTTGCTGTTTCTTGGCCGGCACTCGGTGGTGGATGCCTGCCTGATGTAGCCTACGACGAACAGTTTCGGCTGACACTTCCAACGACAACTCTTCCCTGATCGCCTTGGCATTTTTAAACGGGTCATTTTCAGCTGCCTGAATGATCCACTGGTCTTCCTCCTGACTAGTGACCTGGTACCGAGGTCTCCTCTCTCAATACATCAATAAAATGGGCCATTAATTTTATGTATAAGTTAAGCGGCGGAAAGACCGCCCTAAAGTATGGAAGACCCTGTATAATGAGGAAGAGATATTCAAAGAAGAGGGGACAGCAGCTAGATGGAAACAAGGAGAGGAGGAACAGTTTAATTAGGAAATGAAAGGGTGTGGCTGAGGTCCGTAAGGGTGCCATAACCCATAAGTAATAATCCCCCTACCGGGATTTTGATGTATAGGCAATTCTACATACAGTATTATACACTTTCTTGTGATCTACAACAAAATGATCATGTGGTCGATCAGTAGAGAGACAATAATCTTAATTTCCCACCAAAATGAATACTCAGATTTTTTTTTCTTTGCCAAAATACGTGCTTTGCACATTCGCAAATTTGCAGGCATAATTAATAAAGACCCTTATTCAAAATAGATTGTTACCACCATATCCAGGTCATACAAATTGCCACTGTGATGCCAACGCTTGATTCACTTCTGGACGCAAGATCTTGAGCACCCCACTCGCTGTGCGATGCCCCTACTGCTTATACCCTCCTCGTTCAGAGCAATGATGCGGGCACGCCGTGTGAGCTGGGTGTCGTGGTGGTTCATCACGATGAAGAGTGCAGTCCAGGAATGATATGGTCTTAGCACCACTGATCGTCCACATCGCCTTCGGCACTCGAGGACTGACTGTCTTCTCATGGCCACAGAATGTGATTAGCTCTCACTGACAGAACCAATGTACTCCTCACTGACTAACACCGCATTTAGGGTCGCCGCTACAATTTGTTTCCTTATTATATTTCTTTTTACAATTTGAGTAATAATATTGAACGCTATTAAACTTACGGTAGTCGAAATATACGAGAAAGACAGGTTTCCTCAATTTCCTCAAAGAGAGAAATTGCCCCTATCCCTCCTGGCCCAGTGATGCTCGTTTATGACCAATGTCCAGTTTACATGGTCAGAGTACTTCAACGATGGTTAAGGCAATTACTGAAATTTACAGTTCCTGGTCTGGCATACCAAAGGCTGTGAGTATATCCAGGGAACCCTATATATCACTTTTAACTTGTAGGGTAGTCAGATATTGCTATTCCAAAAATTGATTAACAGCATAGAGTAACCACCGCCTGCTGGGTATAGAAAACCTTGACCTATTAGTGAGGCGAATGTTGGCTCCAATACATTATACCCCGGATATTGGTATTACAAGGGACGACTGCTCAAGGCATGAAAGACATTGTAGCACAAAGGAGAAGGCGAGAGAGAGAGAGGAAAAGCAAGCACGAGGGAAAAAAGACTCAAAGAAACCCTAAGTCGTGTAGATGTTTTAGAAATTACCTCGACACATACTTGCATCTTCATTGATTTTATTATCTACAGTGTCGATTAAATGAATTTTTGTATACTCACATTGAAAAACCTTGCACAACAAGGAAGAAAGAGATAGAGGTAGGAAAGGAGGAACAGCATACACTCGCGGAACAGAAGAGGATTTTTGTAAAGCTGAAATTATTTGGTTCATGACCGATGAGGATCTAAAAATCTGTGTG
>JAGKTI010025124.1:0-14100 GCA_018397915.1 Birgus latro
GAAGGGGAAGGCAGTGAAGAGGAAGGGTAAGGCAGTGAAGAGGAGGGGGAGGGAGGAAGGAACGCGGTAGGGGTGAAGAAAAAGGGGTTGAGGAGGAGACGATGGTAAGGAGACTAGATAGAGGATGAGGGTAAGGTGGGAATGTGAAAGGATGAAGCGAAAATGAATGGAGAAATAACTGAGGAAGGCACAGTTGAGAAGGTGAAAAGAAGGGATGAGAGGAGAAGGAAGATGTGAGAGGGTAAAGATGGTGAATGACTGAATGATAAGGGCTTGGACGAATCTTAAATCCAAGCCTTTACAGTTATATGCAAATTTAACTTATGAATATCAAATTGGAAAGGCACAGCTTCTCTACATCACTAAGGAGCTTCTTCCACTAATCTATTTTCAAATCCATTCCTATCTGTGTCCTAACTGTAATCGGTTTGCCCTAATATGAATCCATTTGTGCGTGTCCTTTCTGCCCACTTTTACAACCTTACCATATTAGCCAAGGAGTTTAAAATACCTTGGTTTTATCTATCCAGCATCCACTTAAACACCTTATCTATTATCGCCCACAACTCTTACGCATTTCTAGTGGAGGCAGTTTTAACCTTTTCACATGAAATGATTTACATCATTTTTGTCATTCCTATTAGCATATTTCATGAATCGTACAGGCATCAACATCACAGTGTATAAAAACAGCATCCTTCGAACCGGATTCGAACCAGTGACCTATGGATGTCTGTTTACGTAACCAACTACAGTCCACCGCTCTACCAACTGAGCTATCGAAGGAATATACTGTACATTCGACCTAAGACTGCTGGAGAGAAGAAAATGGTTGAAGACAGAGAGGTGACTGATGAAAAATATAGTGCGTGATCGTGTGACAGGGGAGAAAATGGGAAGTGAAGTATGTGTGTGTGTGTGTAAAGGGAAGGGATGCTGGCTATAGAATGTGGTCGAGGAGAAAAGAGGCAACTCGATATAAGTGGTGAGGGAATAGAGGAGAAGGTAGTTAGAGGGGGAGGGGGAAAAGTAGATGGTTAGCGCGTGGAGGGTAAGAAGCGCTGAGTGAATATATAAAAAATGAACAAGAGGTGATGACACTTAAGGAGAGTTATATAAAGCGGTGGAAGAACGAACACCTCTATGAAATTTGCAAATGAAGAAATAGGTTGTAAAGAGATCTAGTTTGAGATGTTGATATCCAGATGGAAACAATATGAGGTGCTGGGAGTTGGGCAGGGGGGAAGACACGGTACTTTCTGTCTCTTCCACCCGAGAACATCATTTCTGACATTTATATATCCTGTTATCCCACGAGTTTTTTGGAGTTAGAGAGTGCCGTCGTAGTGAAAGGGTTAATGTTACATCTTACCCTTCCAATTCTAAGAGCCTCTCCCAAGCAAATGAAATCCTCTGAAGGCAGCCGGACTAAAACAAAGGCAACGTAATGGTGAAACAGTGGTCTAAAGGCAACATGATAATTATAGGGATTAGGGCCGTATTATTAGTAGTAGTGGTAGTAGTAGTAGTGGTGGTGGTGGTGGTGGTGGTAGTAGTAGTAGTAGTAGTAGTAGTGTTGTTGTTGTGGTTGTTATGGTATCACCACCACCACCACCACCACCACCACCACCACAAACCACCACCATCGTCATTATTATTCTTATTATTATTATTATTATTTTTATTTTCATTATTATTATTACACTTATTATTATTAAAGAGGATTTAAAAGGTGGGGATGATGATGAGAGCTGGGGGAAGGGGAGGGGCCCAAAGATTTAAGGGAAAGATAATGGAGAGTCCCTAAAGGATCAGAAGGAACAGGGTGAGGGAATTGGGAGGGGATGGGTGTGATTTGCCCCTTTAGTACGATGACGTCTTTGGATTATACGTGCTGCTGCCTGACGATTTAATTCTTACTGGGAGAGCCTGTTATTCTTGGGAAATAGTGAGGGATGTATCTAATATCCCGTTCAAATAATTTCTAACAAGGTAAATATACTAGTTAGCACATAGGAAAATAACTAAATAGAGATGAGGCGTTAACATCCCATTTTCTTTACAGTCCGACATAGCGAGGGGAACGTCAAAAGGTTAATATGCATTCCCTTGAGGTTTATATGTTTTGTTCTTTCCTGCCTCCGAATTACTCAGCTTAGGAAAACCCCCTAGGGAATGTTGGGGGTTCTGAAGGTTATATTTAGCCTCTCTGAATCTTTCCTGTGCTGAATAAAATCGTCTCTAGGTAGCATGAATAAAAGTGAAAAATACGCAGCCAGACTAAATGCATTAACAAGAATTCCTTTGTTATTAGTGACGACTGGCCACCTTCCTCAGCATGATTTTTACTTTCATTTTGCTGACTTGTGTTGAAAATTTAACCTTCCGTCCCTATGTGCTCAAATCAATTAATTTTCACTTGAATAGCGTATGCGAGTTACTGGGAGCCGGGCCATCTGTTATCATTTGTCAATTGTTTACATTATTCAGGTGTTTTTGAACGTAGCTATTGTTGGCAGTTTAATCTGTTCTCGGCGAGGACCATTACCATCTGACACCCTGACCGAGCAGGAGAGAAGCAGACCGCATGTTGTGGAGTGAGTGAGTGTGTGCGTACGTATAATGTGCTTCTCGGCCGCTGGAACCACCCACCAGGACACGTTTCTCGGGCAGTGAAGGGCACAGCCATCACCACCGGCCTCAGCGGAATTCGGCGACGTGTCGGGTTCCGAACTAAGGATATTTTCTTTGTGGGAGGGTGGCTGGTGATTTCTTTGTGAACTTAATGCCCCAATGACCGCCCGCATGCCCAGCCAGACGCAGCTGCTACGCTTCCTTTGTCACACACTCCCACTAAACCTCACGACTCTCAAGAGTAATTGATTTCTTATTCCTAATACTTGACCACTGGAAATAGGTGTGTGGCTTCTCCATTTAACTGCTTACGTACTTGTCCAGTTATTTTGCTCAGTTCTTTGTATATTTGAAAGTTTCTGAATCTCGAAGAACGTGAGATTTAGTGCGCGCGCACCCATCTCGTGTGGCGGCCCATCTGGTGGGATCAGTCAGGGTGTGAGTGTCGGAGTGGTAGCACGCACCAGGAGTTGCTGAGTGATCTCCCATGTGGTGTCTGTGGTCTTGTGTTAAGTGCTGGTAGTGGCGGCCAGAGGAAAGATGGTGTCCAGTGTGTGCCGTGGATCATACCCGAGCATGACGCCACACGCCTCGCCAACACGCAAGCAACACATCGACCCCCAGAAGGATTACTTTTCTCCTCTGCAGGTGGAAACGTCGGTGGAGTATGATCTCCCGGCTCACATCTATCCACCCAAGGGCTCGCAGCCCATCCTTATGATTCACCCAGGCTACGTGTCAGCCGTGAGGGCACGCTCCAGGGCGGTCGTCACACCCTCGCCTACGGCCATGGTGGCCACGTCGGGAGCGGCGCGCCCCTTGGCCCCGCTGCAGCTGCCACAGACGCAGCAGGTGGCCGGAGCCAAGCCCCCGCGAACGGCACCACAACGGTCCTGGTGTACGTGTGGAAATCCCAACTGTAATTCAGCGAGTGTCAAATCAAGCAGCGTTCAGAGTGGTAGTAGGAATGTACAAAGTATCCCGAGCCAGAGTGTCAGCAAGAGTGTGCCGGGACAGAGTGTTGCAAGAAACATGGTGACCCAGAGTGTGTCTAGAGCAGTGCAGGGGCAGAGTGTGGTCACCAGAAGTGTGCAGAACCAGGGCGCCGCCCCCAGGAGTGTTCATAGTGGGCGGAGTGTGCTCAGTGGGCGTGAGGCCAGTGTGCCCCCAACCCTCACAGCCACAACTCGGAGTGGTGGTTTTATTATCGTCCAGAACCCTCAGCACCTTCATCAGCAGTCACAACAGCAACAGGCCCAACAACAACCACAGCAGCAGCAGCAAACACAACTACAGCAGCAACAAGAACAGCTGCAGCAACAACAGCAGCAGCTGCAGCAGCAAATACCCCCACCAGCACCACCACCACAACAGCCGCTACCGCAGCAGCAACCGCAGGTGGTGTGGGGTGGAGGGCGCTGCACAGGACCCTGTTGCAACCCCAAAGCGGCTGCTATGGCTCCTCCTCAGGCGGAGTTTGTGGCTCCTGGTTTACCTCCATCATTACTAGCCCGCACGCCCACACGGGGTACAGCGGGCGGATCACCCAAGTTGCGGGCGGCCAGAACCCGACGGGGCCTGTCGGTGGCGAGCAGTGTCAATCTTCCGGATTACTTAGGCACTAGCCGCCCTGCCAGGCTCACGGGCGGAGCTGTCCACGTCCACCCTCGCCCACGGGCACTATCTACCTCTATGGGGGCTCTGGCGGCCACGCCCGCGCCGCCTATGGCGCATCAGCATATGGGCATGGGCGCTTCCCTCACCACGTCCTTGGACTTAGCTAGAACCGATCCCCTTACGCCGCGGTCACTGTTGCCTGTCCAGCAGCAGCAGCAGCAACCGCCTCAGGGCTCCACCGCCTCCCTTCTCTACACCGTGGGCCTCTCCAGGGACTCGGGGTGCTCCGTGGGCGCAGAGACTGCAGGCGGCGAGTGGGCGTCTGACAGAACCCGTGGTCTGGTGGACTCAGGATTCTGCACACCAGTCGACCTCACCGACGATTTCGTGTCAGGTGAGTCATAAACTCTGCGGCATTCCCTCGCCGCGTTTCAGTACCTTCCATCTCCATCTTTAATGCATGCTTCCCTTTCCCCCGGGCGGCCCCAGTGGCAGTCCTGTAGCGCGGGGCTCCAGCACAAAGAGCAGGAGTCATTGACTGGCGTGAGGCAACGTGTGTGGTGCTGGGCGGAGTCAGGCCAGCGGGAGGCGAAGGTCAAGTTTAAGTTGCTGTCTCAGTCACCCACACTCGTTTGTTTGTTTCTTTCGCAGTTACATCATGTTGCTACCTGTATTGTCGCTTCGTCAGTCGACTTAAATTTTGTAAATCGTAAAGGTTAATAATGTTAATAGTTTTGGTGTACGGCGAGTACGTAACCAGTACAGAAATTGTTCTTAATCAGTAATAGACCAGAGCCTTTCAGTACGTTAAATATGACAGCAGAGCGATAAACATACTGGTTACTACGTGATAAGAGGATCTAGGCAACATCCGGCAGTGTAGGTGCCTGACACGTGTGTGGGTGGCGGAGGTCGCATATCCGGTAAAGACATCCTTTTGGCAAAATGTGGTTAAAATGGCTATGTGCCAAATATTCTGCCTTTGATTTCACAGTAAATAGAGTGCCGGTGATGGATTATGAGTGTTAAGTTAGTGCGATGTATCGTGGTTCAGTGTTGTTGGTGATAAAGTCATGGTCTCGGCGCAAGCTCGTCCAATATTTACACGGCACCACCTGTCACACCCGAGCCTGCTCTCTTCAGGCACAACGTCCGGGGAGTTCAGTTTGTTTTGATGGGCATAAAAATGAAATGGAGTGGAATCAGGTACTCTCCTGACGATATTTCATTCCACTCTTCACTATGGTCATAAAACTTGGGGTGAGTGCAAGTCATGGGATTCCAGTGAGAAAAACATGAGATTCTTGGTTCGTTTGGCAACACTCCCTGTCTGGGTGTTGATTCACACATTCATTTAAACTTTATATAAACATCACTTTCATGCTATCCATAAGTTTACCATAGCGCAATACCTTTCAAAGTTTATATGAAGGACTGGCGGTGACAGAATAGACAGATGTAGTATACAGCAGGTGAAAGAGGGCGAGAGTTGGCGGTGCCTGGCAACTGAGAGAGGAAGGCTGGCTGGTCTGGTCGCTCCCAACAATGTTCAGTGTCGCCTTGGGGGGGAGGAGGGCGGTGAGAATGTCTGGCTTTGGTTGCTTCACGCATCCTCTTGCCTTTTTAGCTGCCAATGATGATGTGGGCTGGGTATCTCTTAAGATCATTACTAATTGTTGTGGGCCGGAAATTCGAGAGGAGAATGTGACTAATTGAGGAATGTCTCACGGTAGGCTGAGTGTACACTGTTCGTGGAAATTATGAACGAACACAGAAACATATATATATATAAAAAAACGAACACAAAAATATATATATATATAAAAGTCTGTGTTCGGTGTTCACAGTTTTATATTAATCCCCATTTCTTTTCACCGCTGGGAGTGGGGAAAAGTTAGTAGGCAGCTGTTGCTGTATTGAGTGTTATTGGGTTTGGAGCGCCGAGGAGGGAGGGGCGGGGGGAAGTGGGGGAGGGGGCATAGCTTACGAGCGCTGAGAAAGTTGCTGAATGTAATGGAGAGGCTGATGGATATGTTTGTGAAGGGAAAGAACAGGGAATCGGATCCGTACAGCTGAAATTTATTTGAGCAAATGCCGGTAGTAATGTTAAAAAAAAAAAATGAAGAGAATAGTTCGATGTGAATAAGAGATTAATTATTTGCAAAAGTGGGTGGGTGAATGGAAGGAGAAGAAAGAGGAAAAAATTTGGCTAAGGAGTGAGGGGCGGGTTGCCTCGACACCGTCGCTATTGTTGAGGCAGAGTCAGGTCGCCCCTCACGTGACGCCACCATCCTCACTCCACACAGGCCCTCACCCTTCCTGCCTCCCCTCCGCTCCTCCCTTCCGTGCCCCCCCCCCCCCCCCCCCCCCTTTCCCCCCCCCCCCCCCCATTGCTTTTGTGTCCTATCATTTTCTTGGACCCCTTTTCATATTCTGTATTTTTTCGTTATTTCCACATCTTTAAAATTTCCATTATATATTAACTCAGTATTGGCAGCCGTGTGTACTCATCACAATCAGGTAGTTGACTGTAAAACTAGATTATCATGGACTTGACTTAAACATCCATATTATTCACGCAATCTCACCCTCTACCTTGACTGCATGTAATACGCTCCTAGGATTTTTTTTTTTTTCTCGGAGGTAGGTGGCAGGACGTAATGAGTGCAGAGGGAGGTCGGTGTGCGTGAGAAGACCAGGTAGAGCAGACAAGTGACGTGTCGCAGGTGGGGTAAGGGAAGGTTAGTGCCACCCGAGTTTGGAGGGGTAATTGGATGGAAAAATGAGAGGAAGGATGGCGTGGGAAGGGGGAGTGACTGATAGCGGACGAGGAAGGGTGAGGTAAATAGGAAGAAAAAAGAGGTTCAGAAGGAAGTAGTTAAAAGGAAGAATTACAGGTTAGGAGAAAGGGCGAGGTAATAAGAAGGACGAGCCTAGAAGAAGGAAGAATGGTATAGGAAGCTTGAGGTTAAAAGGAAGAAAGATGAGTTAAGAAGAAACCATAAGAGAAACAGGAACAAAGACGGGGTAAGAAAGAAGGATGAACGAATAAGAAAAGACTGCTTGGGTAGGTGAAATGTATGAAGAACAGAATGCAAGGGGTTTATGTACAAAGGATGGGACAGAAGGAGAACACTATGAAGAAAGTTTGGGACAGATATGGGAGTAAGATATAGAAAGGACGAAATGTAGTGAACGATTGTGCGTTACGGCCAGTTTAGGCTGAAGGAAGGACGTCATGGAGAAAAGAAGGCAGCAAGGTCGATAAAAACAGGAGGAATGAGGTTGGAAGTAAAGACTGAGAAAGATTTGACGTGTACAGTTGTGTCTTGAGAGATGAGAATTTGGAAGTGGTGACAGCAGAGGAGATTGGAAAAGGAACGGTGAAAGAGGTTAGGATATGGGTGAAAGAGGACGACAGCATGTAATGAAGGGAAGTGTAAACGTTAGAATGGTTAATAGTAAATGAGTAAAGTTAATAAGGAAGATATACAAGTTAAATGTTGGATGAGCTGGATACACGCCAACTAAACAGCACGCATGATGGGAGAGGGAGAGTAGGGGATGAGGTGGACCGAAGGGAATGTCTCTGGTTCTTATTTGTGTAACGGGGATGCTCTAAGCTCTGTTTGTCAGCGGCTGGTGTGTGGCAGAGGGTCCCACCCGAGTTTTACGTTCACGCTCAGCTTCCTAGGATGATGTTCGGGGAAGATTGTGTGTTTTTTGCCGGTCTTGAAATACGACAGACTCTAGGGCATTCATTATAGACTCTTCTAAGCTTGAAGTTGAATGCCATGTAGGTTTCTTTTACATACAGTATGTTTGTCCTCATTTAAGTAGCTATGAGCGGTCCAGTATTAATTAAATCAGAGTGAATTTTATCATTTCAACAAAAAAGAAAACGAGTAACAACGATCTTTGATAATAAGGAAATGTCATGAACACTTGTTTATCCTGGAAGATTTGTTAGGATCATGTATAAATACAGCCCTAGGCGGGTTCGATGAAACGGTATGTTTGAGCCTCCTACTGAGGTCATGCTTCCTCTTAAGTCATTGTATATGTGGATACTAGTATTCGTTGCTTTTATTCAAAACCATCATATGACTGAAAAATAAAACGGCATTTTTTTTCGGTTTAATCTTAAATCTTTCATATCCTGTTCCTGACTTCTACATCTGTCACCGAGGCCCTCCCCTCCCCCGCCCTCTCTTCCCTCCCTCACGCACGGTAATAACGGGAATGGGGTGGTTAGAGGGTGTGCAGCTCGCCTGGTCGATCCCCACTTGCTTAATAACCCGCTTGTCTGGAAGGGAGGGAGGGGTCGCACTCTTCGGACCGCCCTCAGGAAGGGAACTCCGGAAAATTATTATGTGGCTGTACGTAAATGTCTTGAAACTGCGTGCATATGCTAATTTTGGCATTATATGAAATTGGGCCGACTGATCCCATAATCTTGCACGCTTACAGCGTTCCTGGATTCATTTTTGTCTTGTTGCCCTTGTATTTCTTTTCTAGAATAAGATCTTGAAATAAAAGGTAAAGTTATCCTAGGGATGTTGCGTAGAAAGTATCACTACGTTAGACGAGATTCCTTGGTCGGTATGGTCATAAACCATAAAACCCTCTTTTTATTACATTGTCTCGTCGCTCTAGTCCCTACTAAGCCTTTTCTTCTCTTCCACTACGCTCCCCTCCTCTCTCAACACCCTCGCTTTGCTCCCCTCGAGGCAGCCACCCAGGGCCAGGGGAGGGGAGCCATGAGACGTGCCAGTTGGGGGACCATCTGACCCGGGGGGAGAACACAAAGCCTCTCGGGGAAATGGGGGAGGGAGGGAGAGAGCCGGGTCCTCTGTTATTACAAGTGAGGCACTCCACGTATCAGGGGACTGGCGCCCTTCAACACTGTCCCCATCCCCTCCGTCACTGATAAGGGGTGGTTAGACAGCTGCTGGGATAAGGTCCTGAGGCAAGAGGGGGAGAACAGAGGCAGTGGTTGCGAGATAAGCCAAACAGTGGAAGAGATGAGTACGAGAATGAAGATCAACGTACGGGGTCTGTCACAAGTTTCAGTGAACGTCTCGCGTATGTATCTGCTAGAAGCGAGTTGCCACATCAGGGAGGGAACAAGGGAAACAAGGCAGCCATAATAGCTTGTGGTATTTCGTTTAGTCTTTAAAGCCATCCAAGAGAGTCCTCTCTTTCCTCTGGCTCTCTTCACCCTAACCGCCCCTTTGTTTCATTGTTCGCAAGGAGAGACCGACCGACCCAACCCCCGCAGGGAGAGAAAAAGTGCCGAGGGCCATTTACTTCGTCCCGACAGTGGACTCGCCGCTTACGTGGTCGTTTGTCTCCGGCCCGGCGTCGGCCCTTGACGCTACTTTTATTTCTCGGTTTTCCATCCTTTACGACTTGTCACAACTTATGTGAGAGAGATGCTAGAGGCAGGACGGCTGCACATTGAGGTAATTTTCTGTCAATTACGACTCATGAAATCGCCCCCACTCTGAAAACTGTTTTTTGTTAAGTTTTGCTGGTAGCTCGAGCTGGCACATGACTGGAAGACTGGGAAATAATAAATGGCAGGGTCAACAAAGGCCTATCAGGCACGGTTCGCCTCGTTTCGTTCGCTGTCAACCCACAAAAACTCCACCCTATCAAACAGCAAAAATAACATACTAGAGTGGTCCCTGACTTTCCGTGATCCCCAAGGGCTATACTCGTGTTTATATTTAGCTCCGTAGAACGATAACTTAAATTAACTAGATCGACCAAGCTAGAGTACGGGAAGATGTACCGGTAACGGAAGAATGTTTAGTGTTATCAGTTTAGTGTGGGTAGCGAGGGTGAAGGGTGTTGCTGGGTGATGGCAAGATGGGGCCAGGACGGGTTCCCAGAGGTGGTCGTAATAGTAACTACGTTCTCCACTTCTACGTCCCCACCAGGAGCACCACCGCCACCATGTCCGAGAGTCGGGGCATTAAAAAAGGGGGAACGAGTGGGTGGAATGTGAGCTTGCCAAAAGCCACGTCTTTACTGCCTTCTACCTCGAGACTGGTGATCAAAATGGCAAGGAGATCCATGGTAAATCCGTAAAAGCGCGTTTCGCCTTGGTAAATATTTAAGGCCATATGGTTCCCTGATCACTAATCTCGTGTATGTACCCATTTACGAACCGGCGTTTGACTAGCTCAATGGTAGGGTCTCCCATTTAACCAGCCTCTCGTCCCAGACCCTCCCTCCCTTTTGCCGCTCACCCGTCTCTCAATACCCTTCGCCTCTCCCCCTTAGTCCCTCCCCCCCCCCCCCCTCTCCCCCCTAGCTCATTGCCTCTCCCGTCCATTCCTCCCCGCTCTACTCCCTCCCGTCTTCCTCCCTTCAGAACTTCCCCTCCATTCTTTTTCCCCATGTCTCCCCCACTGAACGGACCCTCATTTTCCCTCTCCCCCTCTTTCTTGTCGCTGCCTTCCGTATTCCCACGCTAGGGTCCTTTCCACCGGGGGTTAGTTTTTATGAATATATTATCATAGGTTATACCCGTCCCGACTCCCTGGCAAGTATGCGGGAGCCAACAGTCGTGGTGAGGGGGAGAGGCAAGACGCGAAAGGAAACAGCGAGTGTGGGGAGATTAAAGGCACAGACATATTAAGGATTTTTATATGGAACGAGATAGATAGCCTAACCAGTACAGAGTTTAAATGTTAATGTGGGATACCTGCTAGCTAGCCAGTCTGCTTATAGCATTATATTTGTATATGGATAAATTGGTCTTATTAGCGGGGAAAAATCCGATTAACATTAAATTTATTGACGCGGCCACACTCGCAGGAGGAGACAGCTGCGGGGAGGGCGGCGGCAGTAAACACCCACCAACAATCAATAAGTGTGAATGGGTGTTGCCGTATCATGGAGTGGACGTCCCTGAGAGCGTGATAGCCGCTCTCCGTAACCAGTAACCGCTGTGAATGGCCTCGTAACGGGGAAGGGGGCATGATGAAACCCCATAAAACCGATGAGAACACCACCGGCCCCTTGTGTTGCCGCTCCCACCCCAGATGAGGGAAAGGTCGTGCAGGTAGGCTAAGGGGAGTTCGACTGGGTAGGTAGCGGAGGTGTGACTGAGGGTGAGGCGGGAAAAGGTGAAACAGATGGAAGGAAAGGTAAGAATAAAGGAGGGGGGGTTTAAAGACTCTAGTGAAAGGTGGTAAATTTATGGCAGATGTGAATGTATGATAAAGGCAAGGAAACTGAGGTAGGGAGGTAGAGCAACTGAAAGGTGTAAAGATGTGGCAGATGTGAGTGTAGGACAGACAGTGGCAAGAAAATGTGGTGAGGTGGAGCAGTTGAAAAGTGGAAAAATACGACAGATGCAAGTGAAAGGCAAGACGATCTTGGCAGGTAGAGAAAAGGTAGGATTACTTTACAGTAGGGGTTGGCAACGGAGCACGACGCGGCGTCATATCACTTGCATCTATCGGGTCTCCGTTCCCACCGTCCTCTGCTGACACACTTTCGTTTCTCCGTCTGAAAAGTCCCTCCTGGGCAACATAACGGGCTATTGACACGACGCTCACGTTCACAAGACTTAGGCGAGTGTGCGCGTGAGGCCAGACCCCAAGCTCCTTACCATTTTCTCGCTTAAGCACAGGCCTTGGCATCTATCACTCGGTAGACAAAGAACACCAACAGCGTCTGAATGTTTGATTGCACCACTGAGCCTTACCTCACTTCAGTAAAATGAGGGCAGTTCGTTCTGACTGCTTGCGCAATTGTATATATGCTACCGTACCAGTCATATGTCAGTAATCCTAATGACACTCCATTAACTAAGGCAGTCATATATCAGTAAGTGTAATTAGCCTACACTCCATAAACTAAGACAATCATATGTCAGTAAGCCTAATTACACTCCATAAACTAAGCCAAACAGGATGTTAGTTCTGCCGACTTCCATTTTACGGACTGGAGATGTTATGTTGGCCACGAGATATGACATTGAACACCTCAGCAGTTTGACAAGAGGCCATCACAGGCACTTCATATCACGACAAAGGGCTTAACTCGTTTCCCATCTACTGAGAGGGTTTCATGAGCCCTCCCTTGTGCCAAATGAGGAGTGGCTGGATGGGACGACGCTTTAATAACTAGTTTGGGTGCCGAGTGAATGGAAGCCTGAGTAAAAATACAAATGTGAAAGGGGAGGGGAGGGGGAGGGTGTTGAGTGGGGCGCCTAGAAGTGTTTGTTAGAAGAGGGGTTGGAGTAGGGGTTGCACACGGGCCTGAGAGAGAAAGGGAGGTGGGGGGAGAGGTTGGATTGCCTGAATGTAAGAATCTTTGAATAGGCTACATTTACCGGTATGTTTTAGCAGTTTCTGACTTGCTCTTCCGCCCTCATTCTTCCCTTCTTTCTTTACCCTTTTTACTACGCTACCTTAGGCTAATTTTACTGTTCAGCACATCTCCAGCTCTTCATTGCTTTAGCCTCTCCCTTTAGATCATAATTTTTATTGCTAGTATTCCGCTGTTCTTCGTATTTTTCTCCTTTCATTACTTCCCATTTACATTCTGATCCCCCCTTCTTTCTCCAGTCCATCCCCTGTCCACCCTTTCACCACAGCCTAGTTACGTACGGTACTTTCTTGATTAGCTACACCATCATTTCTGTATATATATCATCCATCCCCTCACACACTTGGAATTTCTAACTTCATTTTTACCATTTCGTTCTTCAATTGCCATTTGCCGTACCGTACTTTACTTTCCCATTTTCTCCTTTTTGCTGACTTGGATTTTTTACTTCATCCTTATTATTTCGTTCATTCACCCTCCCGTTTTCCCATTTCGTATCTCCAATCTAGATCTCCCCACAGCCCCATCCCCTCGTCCCCCACCTCCATACCCTTTCTATTCCCTCCCCACCAACTCTCTCCCCTTGCGGTCGACCTCCAGATTGAAGAGGGCAGACAGAGGCAGCCAAAGGGTCGCTGCCTCACCCCACTTCGGTTACAGCCCCTCACCTCACCCGACCACCGCCATGGGTCCGTTCTCCCGGGGATCGTTTGGGTTCGAGTCGCCTGGGTTCGCATGTTCGTGGTCTAGCTTTAATGGCTGTTCTGCCTCCTTTGTCTGGGTTGCCCTTCCTCTAAGTACTGTGCTAACAACCGTAGGCTATTCCTTAGGCTTGTGTACTCCCCCTCATTTACCTCGTCGTTGTTACTGGTCTCCTAATTTTATAAGATAGCTAATGAATACCGTGGCTACATCTTCCACTTTTCTCTTTATTGTCCTCTTTTCTACTCTGCGCCTTTCCCCTCCACGGCTCTTGTTTCATCTCTCTACGCCTCTTAATATACCTCTTGACTATTATTTCTTCCTTTCCCGTTCCTATTTTTTTTTTTACCTCTCCTCCTCCTCCCCTCCCCCTTTTTTTTCTCTCTCGTTCCATATCTGCTCACTTCTCTTCCGTTTTTACTCTCCCCTCCTCCCATTTCAGCTCTACTCACTGCTCTCAGTATTATTCTCTTCTCCAGTTTTTACTTTCGTCTCCTGCCATCTCCGTGTGTCGTGTGTAAATAGTTGTGGCCGCTCAGAATACCTCTCACGGGGCACGATGAAAGAGACCACATCGACGGATCAGCTTACAGGCAGGAAGGGTGGAAAGGAGGGATTGGGTGGGGGAAGAAAGAGCAGAAGGGGAGAGAAGTAAAGAGAGGGAGTGGAGGAGGAGAAGGGAGATTAGAGGGTTAGGGGGGAAAGGAAGGAGGGGACGAGGGGTAGAGAAATAAAACGCATGGAAAGAGAAGCAGAAAGAGGGAAAGTGAGAAGACATAAGTGAGGAGGAATAGGAGG
>JAGKTI010025125.1:0-14100 GCA_018397915.1 Birgus latro
CGACCATCTCGAACTTCAACAATGCTAAATCTAATACCAAAGCAGGTATTTCTACAATCACACTCGAAGAATCCTCATGTGTGGTTTGGCAAAGCAGCAGATACTATGGTTCTATGCAAAACTCCAACTCTCACTACGATTATAAATAAAAATGAGTGCACTTCATGAAAGACAAGAATAATTTGCAGCGGACGAACGAAGTAGCGAAGGCTCCTAATGACGACGACGACGACGATGATGATGATGATCGTATTTACTCCTATAGGCATTTAGTTGCTTCTTCGGCAGTGTACTACAATCCCCATGATATCGGCAGTGTACTACAATCCCCATGATATTCTTTCCTTACACCATCCACCTTTATTCAATCCACCTTCTTCCTTATTTAACTATACCTCTTCCCTTCACCCCAGGCATCCCTACCCGACCCTACACTATCTAATTTTCGCATTTCTCACGTCCTTCCTATTATTGTGTCCACCTCTTTACCTGTGTCTGCCCCTACCTGTCCTCCTAACTCAGTCCCACCACCATTAACGATCCATCCCAGTGACACCAACACACTGAAATACTACACCACTTACACCCACTACACCAATTTCACCCACTACACCACCTACACCCACATTTACGCCTACAGTCACACGCCACCGAAACCTGCTACGTCATTTCCCATTCCTCACATCAACCTCCCATTTACACCTACGTCTCATTTACACTTCAACTTACACCTAACTTCATTTACACCTCCGCCATCACTTCCCACTCCCATTTTCACCTACCCTTGTTTGCACTTACCCTCACTTATACATTTTTCCACCATACACTACCATCCCAATTACTACTACTACTACTACCACCACACCACTTACTTTCAACTATCATCCACACCAAATCTTCTATTTTACTGTTACCACCTACAGTAATATAGCTCTCGTTATCCTTACATGCTTAGTCCAACCTTTTTCCTTCCTCTGTAACCTGTCTGCTCATTCCATTCCTTTCCCATTAACCACTCAGGCCATTCCATCCATTTCCCATTAACCTTCACTGCATTCCTTGGCCAGTCAGCTGTGTTATCCTACCTCTTCCGCAGTAATCCTCCCTTGGTCTTTATCTAACCAACTTACCATATTAAATTTATCTTACTCCATTCCTTCTACATTTCCCAAACATTCCTCCGTTCCACCATTCCAAGCTTCTAGTTTGTTCCCCATTTACCTGCATACAACTCCCTGTCATGAAGAACCACCCTGAATTCTAATCATGTCCATTACTTGTTAACTTCCTGCCTACCAAACAGGTCCCGTAGTCCTCCTGCACAAGCGCGCGCGCACACACACACACACACACACAAAACCTTACCCATTATCTAACTAAAACTCCCAGCCTCCCACCACCCCCTCAACGACCCTCTCACCTTAACGACCACCAGGTAATAACGTCAACCCCTAAAACAAAGGATGATGGGACGTGGCATTAGGCAGGCCGAATTCGCTTCCTGGATGGGCAAGGTCACACGAAACTACTCTCAACAAGACGACTCCTGACTGTCTTATGAGGCCATTTGCATAGTGTGGCCGCGAGGACAGCCTCAACAAGATAAGTATATACAGTGAGGCATGTGAAAATGCAATATATCCTAAGAAATAAAAAAAAATGCAGTATGTCCAACGCAGTAATAAATAAATAAACTGCGAAAAATACAGATGACGCTCACTTTTTTCTATGCTTGACTAAAATAATTGGGTATATAAATCACTGCGGAAAAAAATGATTTTATTTTTATTCAAAGTTTCGACGTAAGTAAACCTGAAAGTGGCTCTTGTCATAAAACGAATCTTAGCTGGCATAAAATACTCATCCTTTTCAATCAGACATCATCATCATTATTATTATTTTGCTCATACTGCAAAAAAATTTATGAGTCTAAGCACGACCTCTCAGACAGAAGAGGTTAATATAAGCAACATCACAAAAGAAATTACAAGCAAGGTTGTGGAATAAACAGGACCAACGCATAAACACCTTCTGGAGGTAAACACATCTACAGGGGCCGTGGTGTCTTATCTTCACCGATTTAATTCGCATGTTATATCTTACTAATACTATACTATTAATGCAAAATATGTCGATAAGAAGAGAATGTTACGGAAAAAATAAAGGGTAACAGCTAATAATGTGTTACCCTTCCGGAGGCTCAGGAGGGATCGAGGGTAAGCTACAGCAGTTCAGATCATTAACGCCGAAGGAAAACAACCTCCGTCCTTGGCAGGGTTTCAAGGATCGAAAAACCTCCAGCCACCTACTTGATCCGAACCACGGCGCGTGGGAAGACAGTATCTTAAATATACAAAAAATATCCAACGAGAAGGTGCTACAAAGGAAGAATTTGTACTCACTTTGAACATTTGTTTACTGAGGACACACAATATTTTCTGGTTGACCTGAAACCATTTTAGATATGAAGTGGATCCAAGCTGGACAGATTATGTTATGCATATCTCCCCAATTTACAACTATTCCAAATATGGATGTAATTCCTTCATTTGCATAATTCACGGCACAACGATACACGATCCGGTTATGAGAAGTGTCCTCTCATAAAAACAATACGGCTCAGAGCATGTGCATAACCTGACGGCTCACGAGACAGCGTGGCCGGGGGTTATTTATTATCTTATGGCCGCCAAGGCCGCACCTGCGCTATTACCAGCACTACCCTCACCATCCCTCTTCAAGCCTCTCCTATCTTCTCATCTACCACCTCCATATTACCAGCACTACTCTTGCCATCAATCTTCGAGCCTCTCCTATCCCCTCATCCACCACCTCCACGATATTACCAGCACTACCCTCGCCATCACTCATCAGGTCTCTCCTATCTTCTCACCCACCACCTCCACTTTGCCAGCACTACCCTCGCCATTACTCTTACGGCCTCTATCCCCTCCCTCACCAACTCCACGATATTACCAGCACAACCTTCACCATCACTCTTACGTCCTCTCCTATCCTCTCACCCATCACCTCAACGATATTATCAGCACTACCTTGGCCATCACTCTTACGGCCTCTCCTCTCCTCCCAACCACATAAACACGCCTGGGAAAATAGTAAGGGAGAGATTCTGAATGACAAAATATTAGAACACTGAGCCACGAAGCACAATCGAAAAACCAGAGTAAATAAAAGAATGTAAGAAAAGAAAAAAGAATCCACAAATATATATCTGAGACTGAAAAAAAAAAACATTATAATAACTCTTAAAAACGCTAACCCAAAAACACCAACAAACTGGAGAAAATATAAAATGGAAAAATATTATTAGATCATTAATTACACACAGGCAGCGGCAAAAAATAATTAAACGACAAGACAGCGCACACACACACAAAAAAAGAAAGAAAAAAAAAGAAAAAAGAAAGGATACGAAAGCACTCAACCACGAAGCAAAACCTAAAATAAAGCAATACGGGACAAACATTACTACAATTAGGGAGGCATTATAAAAGAAAATACCTCCACAATCACCCTGAGACAACAGATAGTGTAACAAGTCAGCAATTTCGAGAATCACACGGCCATTGCAACACTCCTAACCCCTAATCCATGCCGGGAACATGCCCAAGCCACTCAGGAACAGGCTACTTGGCATGTACAGGTAGCAAAAAAGGTAATTCCCGCTGTGCTTTAACATTTTTGAAATCCTGGACGTTGGGGTTTGAAATGCTTGGGGTAAATGCACAAACTTTCGATCATTTCTGTCGTAAAAATAATGTGATTTTGCAAGGAGAACTGTGAAAGGAGAGAAAAGTGCAGCCTGTCTCCAATCTCCACTTATTCTTAAAAAAAAAAAGAAGCCAGATTCTCTCTCTCTCTCTCAATATTTAATCTGTATAACCTTCTCCCATAACCGTGCATATATTATATTTTATGTCATTACGGTAAAACAGCACGGCATCAACCTCAAATTCAAATAACAACGAATACCGAGACGGCAATACATTGAGAAAAAAATCGAAAGTATGGGATTTTGAGTTTTTGTTGAGTACGTTGGGACAGAACACACTATCAGCCGAAGAAGGCTAAACGAACATTTGCAACCCATAATCCTCTTACACTTCTGTGGCTCTAATCAAATAAAGCAAGATTACAACCTCCTAACCCTCCTGAATATTACTCGTTATTTTAGCAAGATCTCATCAGGTTTCGATATAGTTTCCAGATAATGAAAAAAAAAAAACTATTGAAGGCAACAGTACAATCATGAAGGCTACCCATAAAACACATACAAGGCCAACGGACCCAGTAACAGATATCCCTAGCCCAGTACCAGTTCTCCCGTCCCAGTTCCCGCCCAATTTATGTCCCGGTATGAGTGAGGCAGGTCGGGTGGAGGTGCGGCATGGAAGCAAGGTCACTCTCGGTTCCGTCTACTGAACTCCCAGAAGACAAACACCGCCGAACATGTACACCAAACACAGCAAACAAAAAACAGCTGCGATTTCCTTGAACAAGCACGTTAACCAAACCCGGAGGAAGAACTGGTTGATGCACTATTATTATCAGACGGTATCCAGGCCACATGGTATTATTCACAGCAAACTCAGAGACAGAATTAATCAGAAAATTTAACGAAGCAAATACCTGACAAAAATAAAAATAACAGAAGCACAATCGGTGTTAAAGATACGCGACAAGCATTCGCACTTAAAAAATTCCCCCCCCCCACACAGCTGCCTATTCTGCAATGGCAGTTTAGATACACCTTAAGCAGGCAAACAGGACGAAATGGCGACCACCACCAAACCCCCCACAACCTGTCTGTCATGGTAAAGTCAGTAACAGGGAAATAACAGGCCCTCAGCACTCAGGTATTTTTCCTTTGGCTGTAAACTTCAACACCTATTTCTTTATTAATCTTTTATATTCTCACTACATATGTAGCCTATCAATTTGGCCTAGTCCTTTTCTCCCGGCTACATTTTATATATCTACTTTCTTATTTGTATATTTATTCTCACTTTGGTCATTCACTTTGTGCCGAAATTCTATGTGGTTCTCTCAAAAACCTCGAAGTTTTTTTGTTCTTTTTACCAATTTTTACTCTTATCTATGTAAAACTGAGGACCTGACTGGCCAACTTGCCTTTGGACAGAAAGAAAATCAATCAATTCTTTCAAAAACTCTCAAGCCATTAATTTCATTTAGTTAAGTTTTGTCAAGTCTGTGTAGCGCACTAACCGAACTTTTACTTTGATGTACTGACTTGCATCTGCACCAAAAACTCCTTAATATCAATTTACTCCTATTTATCCTTTCATGTGTATTTGACGACCCGGACTTGACTTTAATGTGCTGACTTGCGTTAGTGCCGAAAACTCCCTACCAACCACCTACGTAGCATGTCTCGTAATTTTTCCCGCCGAAATATATCACAAGCCAAACACGTCACAACATTAGCATTGAGGCGGAGTTGTTTATGGCCTGTGACTCCCTATTTTTTTTCTCTCTCTCTCTTTTGTATTTACTTCAGGACGATTTTACATATATTTTTTGATAGTTTCTAATAATTTAATGCAGTTTAGGAAAGACCTCGTACTGAGATTTTGTCTTGGGCTAGAAAATAAGTTAGTTATTGTAATGAGAGGATTCAGTGTGTCTCATGGTAGATTCTCTCTCTCTCCACTTTTATTCTCACGCCTACTCCCACCTCCACACCCACTAAATCACTCACAGACTATTTCACATGCATGCATTCTCTCCTCTTTTCTTACTGTAACACAATCTTTCATCTATTCCGACTATTACACACTTTCCATTACACACACACACACACACACACACACACAATCGCCCAGCACCACCGGCATGGCGTAAAAACGTTCTCGTGCATGTGTGTGACTGGAAATGTTTGTGTATTTGTTCAACCACAGGGTCGGGTTACCAAGGATGGCTATCTGTCTTCTAACTCCACCCAGCCTCCCTCACTAGGTCGCGCCCACTTACCTACTACAATATATACTGTCGTGTCTACTCTGTCACACCTCTTGTCATAATGTACTCACATACCTGATCATATTTAGTTATACCTATTGTCACATTTGATATCAAGTCTTCTTAAGTACCTGAACACATGTCTGGATTTCAGTGTCGTCAATTGGTCACATGGAAGAATTATAGGCTACCTGTATACTGAAATTCTACTTTCATACTGAACACAGCTGCAATGTGATTTTTCCCATTATCTACACACACACACACACACACACACACACACACACACACAACGGATTATAATAGGAAGCGTTCAGCACCCGCTTTATCTTCTCTGTTGCACTTAATAGTTGTCACACAAACACTGCCACACCTATGCTACTTCATACTTAAGTTACACTTAAGTTAGCTCCAGATGGAAGTACATTTGCTACAAATTTTCATGTCACAATTATGCTATGTCCAAGAGCTATACATAATGGTCACACTAACTTTGTGACACAATTACGATACTTTGGTGACCCATAGGGGGTTTGTTACATTTGCTTATGCATGATTTACGTTATTTTATCGTCCTACGCCACTCCTACGCATAAGTCACTTCCCAGTAAGCCGGTCCTGCACCAAGACACCCCCCCACCACGTCACAACCCAATAAGCCACCTCCAACCTCCACCTACATGACGTCACAGCCCAGAGGAGGTAATTATCGTTTTAGTCTTGTTATCCCAAGACGAACGAACCAGCTGAGAATATACCTTTCGAACTAGAGTGATTATCCTTCATGTAACCATTCACTACTACGATGTAATTCTTATTTGAATATAATCGTCTAGCTAGTAGCAGCATGAATAACATAAAACACATCATACTGAAATGCATGAGTCACATAAACGTCTCGCTCTCATTCAGGTAAGTCACACCTGAAGTCAAAGCTTGATGCCACAACTAAGCCCCGCTCAGTTTCATCAAACTCCACCCACCACAACCCCGACCAGTTGCATCAAAACTCCGCCCAACTCCACCACAACCCAGCCCAACTCATCACTTCCCAGCCCTCTTTCAATAACCCACACCTTCATAAATAGTTGAAGCACCCACACCACAACCCTCTAAACCACGCCCTTCAGCCCGCATTATTAGTATCACCCACGTCCACGCACCCTCCTAAGGCACGCCCACATCACCCAACATCACTCACACCCAAACACAACCCACAGCCTATGCTCCTGTTTGGCCAAGACCCTTCTCTAAACAGGCCACAGTTTGTATAATCTCACGGTCCAACCAATATTATTTTCTCATTATTTTTATTTATTTATTTTTTTGCATACATATTTATTTTTGCTCACCTCCCCTTCCATTTCTTCTCCCTTTTCTTCGTCTTCAACTAAACTCTTCTTCCTCCCTCTCATACATCTACTCCTTGTCCCTTTCAATATCATCTTTTCATTATCATCCACTTACTCCTTCACATCATCATCATCATCATCCCCACCTTATTTACCACGATCATACATGGGGTGGGCAGGACACTCAAAAGAAAATGGAAAACACCAAAGTAGGAAAACTATCCTTAGAGTTTCCACTGAAAAGCAGAGCCACACCTCCATTCCCCGATTCGTCATACCTTCGAAGTATTTTTATACTTGAAGTAAAACTTAATCATTTGGCTGCTACGACCTTCCCTCTGCTGAGAAATGTGATTGGCGTTGACAAGAATAAAATAACTAAAGGCGACCAAAAATGTAAAAAGAATAAGCTAGAAAAATAAATGTAAATGTGAATTTGTACCCTTCTTTCTGGTACTCCTCCCTCTATCTTTATCTTTCCTAACGTCTCCATCCCTACTCTCATTCCTCTCAACTTAACACCTCCTTTTCCTTCGTCCCAAGTTTATCTTCTCTCTTCTCAACCATCCTCTCCTTATTTCCCAGTCCTGCTCTCCTTCTTCTGTTTCCCTCGTCTTTATTCTCTCTCTCTCTTTACCCAACTCTTCCCTATGTTGTCTGCTTCCTTCCCTCTCCCCCTCTCCCCATCCCTATCTTCTACTTTTCACTTCTCACTACCATCCATCTCCTTTCCCCTCTACTCTCTTCATACTCTCCTCTCCATTCTCTCCCCATCCCATATTCTCTCCTCTCCCCCTTTCTCTCCATTCCATCCTCGCCTCTCTACCTCTCTTTCCTCCTATTCTTTTTGTTACTCTTTTCTGTTCACTTCTTTCCACACTCCCTACTCTTTCGTTATCCTCTCCTTTCCACTCCTCTCCCTCCTCTAACTCTTCTCTCCTCTCTGCCCCCCCTCCCCCTCCATCTCCATACCGGTATCTGTTTATGAGGTTTAGTCGTGTTGTTGTCCACCCACACACAGTTCTCTCTCCACCACAACATCAACTATCACTGCAAAACTTCCTCCACCACAACTACACTCTCCACCACTACCTCAATCACAACTATTCTATCTCCACCACTGCCTCCACCACAACTACACTCCACCACTACCTCAACCACAACTACACTCTCCACCACCACCACAACTCTCCACCATAACTACTACACTTCACTTTCATCACTACAACTACGCTCCACCATACTGCTCCACTCTCCACCGCTACCACAACACACATCAGCACCACAACTCCATTCTCCACCACAATTTTACTCTACTCTCTACACCTCCACCATTACAGCTACACTCTCCATCACTTTTACTCCCTCTCCATCACCACCACGCCTACACTCACCACTACTCACCACCACCACCATCACCCACCACTGCACTCTTCCATCCTCTCTCCCAACAACTCCTACACGTTCTCCACCATAACTTTCCCACTCTCCAACATAACTTCTCCCCTCTCCACCTTAATTGCTTCATTCTCCGCATAGTTCTCAGTCCATTTCTTCTTCTCCTCCCATCCACGCCGTCGTTTTGAATCCTTTGTTTTTTTCCGAGTATCCTCTTACCTCTCCCCGTCCACATCGCACTTGGCCTACCTCTCCTCCTCCTCCTTTTCCTCCTCCTACTACTACTACCTACCTACGTCAATATACTTTCAATCTGTTACTTAGTTCCACATGGTAAGAACAAAATCATAGAAAGTAACACAGGAAACAAAAGAACAGATGAAGTAGAAAAAACATGAGAATGGAAAGACAGAAAATAAAAAGTGAAGCAACGAGACAAAAGAGAAAATAAAAAAATGACGAGAAGAATAAGAGGACAATGGATAACTGAATAAAACTTAGTGTGTCTTGGGGTCGCTTTTATCGGTAATCTCTCCTCTTCCATGTATACCACCTTCAGTGCAGCAACTGTCACCTCTTGCAATCCAACTACCCATAAAAGAAACGAGAGGAGAGGAGGACAAAACAAACATAAGAAAACAGAACAGCATGATATTGGGATAATGGATGGAGGACGAAATGAACAGAAGAAGCAAACAGATGAAGGGAAGAAGAGGAGGACGAGACGAGGAGATGTAAGAGGGAGCCTTATCAATGATCATCCTCCCGAGTACATCCATCTCAATCCAGCACCTGTCACAACTAACAACCCAACTACCCATAAAGGAAAAACAGACAAGAGAAAAGAAGGACAGGGAGAGGAGAGACGAGAACACGGCAGAACAGAGCAATAAAGGATAAGGTATGAACAGAGTACGGAAAAAAAAAAAAAAAAACGAGGAGGTAGAGGAGGAAGAAAAAAGTAAAACAGAATTCGCTTATTACAAGAGGATGCTAGTCACCTCCACCTATCTACGCCCACCAGCTCAATGCAGATCTCTGAAGTTCCTATAACAATGAAGAGTTGCGGACAGCGGAGGAGAAACAGATAGTGGGTAATAAAAGAGGAGAGAGATGAAAAAAAGACCAGACCAGAGCAGACCAAAATCAGAGTAAATAAATAAAATAAATAAATAAATAAATAAATTTGTTATGAGGAACTTCAGAGATGCTGCATTGAGCTGGTGGGCGTAGATAGGTGGAGGTGACTAGCATCCTCTTGTAATAAGCGAATTCTGTTTTACTTTTTTCTTCCTCCTCTACTTCCTCGTTTTTTTTTTTTTTTTTTGTACTATGAGGAAGGGAAACGAAACAAGAAAGGGAAGGGGAAAGGTACCATAAGAGGACACCTACATCGGTCACATTTATCCCTCCACGGCCATCCAACTCCCTCCCGCATCTACTAACAATACAACTACTCTAACCACCAACCTCTAAGTAAGGAGTTTACGAGCTTTCACTTTCATCCCGTCTAAATGTCAGTGTCAAGGTGGATAAAATGGCCGACTCTAACTACATTTATTACCCCTACGCGTGACTCTGGCACAAAGTATTTGTGGGTGAATTATTCTTAGCGACTTTTTTGTGGTGGGTGTGAGTGTGTGATACACAAGTGTACATGCGGGTGTGAGTGTAGTAGTGTGGGTATATTAGTACGTAAGATTATGTATGTGAGTATGTGGCTGTACACATCTGTGGCCTATGTGAATGATTCGACCTCCTTCCAATTTATGTTTATCTTATACATGACTCGGGCCGTAGTACTTTCTGGAGATCTCTAAACAATGAAATTGTGTACGAGAGGATTTCAGTAAGAGTGTTGGTACTGAAGTGGTAACATACACCTCTCTCATCAATACGGACGGTGGGCGTCTGTATGTGAATGTGTCGTGTGCACCACGCCCGTGTAATCCAACAATGGTGAGGGACTACTCTGAGATGAATACAATCGCCCGATGTTGGTCATAGTAAAACCCTAAGTGCCCTCGTTGTCTTCCGGGGGGTTAGTTGAGACAGTTATACAGCCTTCCCGTAGCATGACATCATCTCTATTCTATTCTTCCTACCTTGAAAAAAAAAAAAGGTACGTCAGAAGGTATCGCCATTAATCACCTTTGTAGCATTTTTCTATTCTCGCTACCGCCAGTCGATTCCACTCGGCTTAGAAGAGGCCAGTGATGATGAAGGGGTTAAGGACGTATTTAAGTGGCTTAATGAATCTCGGAAACGGAATCTCCAATCCCTCTCACCCCCCCCCCCTCTCTCTCTCTCAAAATGCAGCGTGGATAGAGCAATACACACAAGGAATAGCGTATAAGCAGGAACAGCCAACCTATAGTCTCCTCTAACCTAATGTAAACTGAGATGATGGTAAGCTGGACTGAGGCGAATAGCAAATTAAGAGAGACAACCCTGAATTAACCCCTTATTTAGCTCACTCTTGGCACACAATCCTCTTCTTATTTTGATCTTATTCTTCCTATCCTCTCATTACTGTCTCGATTTTTCTCCAGCCTAACTTTATTGACCTTATTATTCCCTCTTTTTCTATCTTAAAACTTCTCTTCTCTTTCGGATTTTCTTTTTAATCCTCCAATTTTCCGCCTTCAATGTACCGTCTCGCCTTCTCTCCGACTTATCTTCAATAAAATTTTCTTTATATTCTATTTTATTTTATTTCTCATAGCTCTATTGCCTTACTTTTTCTCCAGCCTCTCTTCATCAGCTCATTTTTTCATTATCTGACGTATCTTCTTTTTCTTCGTACTGTCTCATCATTTTTCCATCCTCTCCGCCATCAACAAATCTTGGTCTATATCTTTCACGAATCTTCCATAATTACTACTATCTCGCGCTCATGCACCATTCAATCCTAAATACCCTCCCTCATCTCTTTCCTTCTTGCCCCCCCCCCCCACTCTCATTTGTTCTTCCTTTCCTGTACCCACTAACCCTTCTAGACCATGGTTCTACCCTACTCTGCCCCTTCCCTCCCCATATCCTTACTCTTAACCGTACCTTTCCCCTCCCTCCCTCCGTCTCATCCTCCCTACCTCCCATAACCTCTCCTTTTCTCAATCCTCCTTTCCCTCCTTTGCCCCAAACCCTACCTCTTTCCTATCCCTTCCTCTACCCTCACACCTTCCTCTACCCCTCCTTTCCTACTGCCCATAAAATCTTCTCTAGCCTATTACTATCCCCCTCTACCCTGCTCCTCTCCCTCCCTCCCTCTATACCTCCCATAACTTCTTTTATTTCCCCTAATCTGCCCCATGCATCCATACCTCCTCCCTGTCGGTCTCTCCTTCCCTCCCGCAACTCAGCTTCTCTCCCTCCTTTCCTCCCGCAATCTCCTCTCCCCTACTCTGCCTCCCTACCTCCTTCCTGTTGGTCTCTCTCCCCTAGCCAGCTGTGTCCACAGTCTATGCCTTAATCCTGTAACACGACCGACTACCACCGACTCTACCATTATTAGCTCACTGCCCTCCACCCTCCTCACCTCCCTTAATCCCTCTCTCCATTATTTCTCCTTCCATGTTCACCTCGCCCAATCCACTCCCTTCCCCGTTCACCTAATCTCCCCTTCTCCTTTTCTACCCTCCTCTTCACTATTAACCTATCTCCCATTCTCTCCTCCTCTTCCCGTTCCAATTCCCTATTCACCTCTTCCGTCCATCCCTTCCCCCCATTCGACCCCTTCCCTTCTCATGTCTCCCCAAACTCTCTTCCCCTTCTCATCTAAGGCCACACTCCTTCCTTTGTCCTGTCATACCATTCACCCCATACCTTCCCATTCCTGTTCATTTACTCCCGCTAATTTCTCAATTCCTCCTCCCCTCCCCAAATCACCTACACCTTTCCCCCTTTTCTACCCAGTCACATCTTGCCCATCCTCCTCTCCTCACCTGCCTCATTTTCCCTCTCCTCCTCCCCCACCATCTTTCCCCTCCTCCCTCTACCCCCTCCTCTAACATGCTTACTCCTTCACCCTCATCATCTCACCTCTCCTTCCCCCACCCTTCCTCCCCTCCCCCACTTCTCTGCTCACCTCCCTCCACCACCTGTCCTCAACGACATTCTTGCCTCTTACCCC
Source organism: Birgus latro (assembly GCA_018397915.1). Taxonomy (NCBI): domain Eukaryota; kingdom Metazoa; phylum Arthropoda; class Malacostraca; order Decapoda; family Coenobitidae; genus Birgus; species Birgus latro. Next base: position 12,883 of record JAGKTI010025125.1, read on the forward strand.
CACTAATTTACTCTTAACTAGTCAAGGTTACTCCAGCCCGTCCTTATCTTTTGTACCTTGAGATCACCATCACCATCATCACCATCATTATCACCACTACCATCATCATCACTTCCACCATCATCATCACTACAATCATCATTATCACTACATCATCACCATCATCATTATAACCACTACCATCATTATCACCACTACCATCATTATCACCACTACCATCATTATCACCACTACCATCATTATCACCACTACCATCATCATCATCATCATCATATTCAGTTTTCTACACGGCACTGATTGCATTTTCATATTCTATTCCCAGTTTCTTATTCTAATATTTTTCCCTCACGCCATTTCAGATTTCCATACTCCCTCCTTTCACATTTTTTTTTCCTCAGCCACATTCTCTCACCATTTTGCGTTCTGACATTTCTGACAAGTTCCTTTCGCCCTCGCTGCATTACTTTCAGTTCACTATTTTCTCTCGCTCTGTCCACTCGCACTTTTCTTCTCTCTTACATTCTCTAGACTTTCCTTTCTCACATTAACAAAACCAAGAGTGTACAGTATGTAGAATATTATCAGACCTGTTCATCACCTCTTAGTCTGGCCTCCATTAGAGAGAGAGAGAGAGAGAGAGAGAGAGAGAGAGAGAGAGAGAGAGAATGGAAAGGACTCTTGCACGCCAGCGCTCTCGTTCTATATTTTCTTCTTTTCCTCAACACAGTGACAAGCTTAATCTAGTGTTCTGTTCTCACTGCCGTATTTCCTTTACATCCCTTTCAACTCCCGCCATAATCCCACTAATGTCTCCCGCTTCGTCTCCTCGCCTTTTGTCACCGTTTCTAATCCTCCCTCCCAAGTTTCACGCGTTTCATCCTAAGCTGTCTTGTTTTATCCCATCCAGTCACGTCACTCGCTAAACGATATTTCCCCGTGGCGATGGACATCATGAGTTCAGTGTCCCTCACGCCATGTCCTGGTTTCACCGCTCTCTCTCTCTCTTACAAACTTCGCACACCCTTAATAACTCTTTTACCATCCACGACCCTATCAACTCCCCACTCCCCAACCAACTCCCCCTCTCCCGAACCGACTCCCTCACACTCCCAACTCTTCCCTCCACACCCCTACCAACTCCCCGAACACCCTCCACACACAACAAGCGGTGGGCTGGAAAACTCATCAGTGGAGGCCTCTCGCTTCACTAGAGAAATT
>JAGKTI010025126.1:0-14100 GCA_018397915.1 Birgus latro
GGGGGGGGGAGAAGAGAGGGGATGGAGAGAGGAAGGGAGGACTGGGAGAGCCTCATTTCAAATCTAGGGAGAGGCAAGGTGTGGGACTGGAGAGGCTGGGTGTTAGACAAGCGAGGCAACGTACATTCAAATCGTTTGGATTGTTGGAATATTCCCGTTTCATGTGTTCGAGTGAAGCAGCAGTTATTGATGCACTGGATAATGGGGTATGGATGTATTTATCCATCCATCCATTCATCATCCAATCCTACATTGCCCCATGAGGAGCGTAGGAGCCCAGGGCTAAACAGATTGGTCCTGACATTCAAGATGAGAGTGACCAGCCTCACTCATCCCTGAGTGGCATTACATGAGCAATGAACCCCAACCACCCCTTGGATATAGACCTTCAGCGGCTCAATCCGATTGGAGCTCCTCAATTACCCACTAAACCACCAGCTGCCATAATTTGGTTATATGGTTACCACCCAGCATGGGAGGTGGTTTCCTGGTGTACAGGAAACCATTTGGCTTGTCACTCAGTGTAGAGTCACCCACACACAGAAGGAAGAGGAAAGAAAGACAGGAGATTTATTTATGGGTATAATATTGAAGAGAGCAAGCTGCAGTATGGGTGTGCAAATTTTCAGGTCAGTATCTACCATAGTTTAGCAATTAATATTTTCTTTATTTTGAAGTGGGCAAACATGTAACTACAATGAATATTTATTGTAAATAAATTTTATGAGTACAGTATCACATTAAATGGTGCATGCATAAATTCCTTAGTATGAAACACAGAATCAGACCAGTTTCTACCTTGGTATATCTGTGGTGATTTTAAAGTTTGGTGGGCTGGACCTATCCCGTCCGTTGTGCCAAAAAAATGACTCTTGAAGGGTTTGTGGGGTAGTACTGTATGTGATTGGTTGAAAATGTCCCATATTCCTCCATATTATATATATCAGGTCATTTGCCAACAATATGCCTGAAAAACTATACAGTACAAGGAAATTTAAAATTTCAACCTGATGTGAGAGCTGTACGCCACAGTGCACTTTGGAACAGCTGTGGCAGCATGTTGCAGTAAATGGGTTAACAATATCATTAATATTACTCAGTATTATTATTTCATGTGGTAGGTGGTGGCGACCATCATCCACTCACTTGATGTAGTGCTGCCTACTTCTTCCTTAGCCTTTATCATTCTTTTTCTGTGCCTGCCCTTCTTTCTTCCTATTTCTCCTATATTTCCTGTCACTTCTTACTGCTTTTCTTTCCTTTACAGGTGGCATTACATTGAGTGACAAGCCAAATGGTTTCCTGTAAGCCAAGAAACCATTTACAACGCTGGGTGGTAACCATATAACCAAACCATACGTGCTCCCTACGTGTCAACAAGTGGGTTGGTGGAGGGTTAGTGCCCCTCCCCGTAAAATAAATAACTCAAAGTCAAATGGCCACCCCTTACGGGATTATGGTGTCTGGCAATAGATAGAGATTATTATTTCCTTCACTATTTTTATAATTCTGATAGATTAATTTGAGGGCCTTGGGCAGGAGAGCCAAAACACGAGTTTTCGATCTCATTCATATGATTTGATTATTCACACTTTACAGGCCATAATTATGGACTAGTTTGATGATTGAGGTGTCAAATGAATCCTTTTCAGCTGACAGTGTGCCCTTGTTTTAAAGGTTGACATGCTCAGGTCAATCCTAATGTCACAGTGACCATGAAAAGGTCAAGGCCATAGAACAGGCTTCTTTATTAGCAGGATTGTAGGCGTATAATTTGTATCTTTGGAAAGGGCTTTCAGATAGGAGCAGCTTATGCCCTCATCACAATTTTGATAAAATCCACTGGAAATTGTCTGTGTCCATCTGTCTATAGCCAGACCCTAGCAAGTTGCAAAAATCTTTAAATATGTTCCTGTGTTGTGGCCTCAGTAGGTGATGAGGAAAAGTGAAAAGAAATGCAAGTTAATCTTTTATATGCTAAAGGATTAACTTATACCATAATACATTCTTGTGAAAGGATTTCATAGTGTTACAGAATGAATGCAGTGCCTAAGAACAGCTCATAACAAAGAATTTACTTCACACGACAGGTTTCTTACAAGACTTTGTCTTCAGGACCCTAGCATGGCAACATTCAGGTGTCATTATTATTATTATTATTTTTAATATTAATATTATTATTATTATATTAATTGTTTCAGCACAGTGACATGATTATGATTTATCATTGCTAGCACATGATGATGATAATATTATGTTAGCCCTCATAATGATGGGTTAGAAAAAACTTCTTATACCTCTTCACTACATGAGCTCTTCCCTTAGCTTAATAAAAGCACCTGACAGTAGCAAGCACAAGATATCTTTCTATCTATCTATCTATTGCCAGTCACCTTCATCCTGTAACGGGTGGCCACAAACAAATTGCCTCCTTGTCACCCTGTCCCCTGCCATTTTCTTGCCCAGCTCCCAGTTCACACTCCTCTTTCTCATAGATATACCACTCCACTCCATCCCTCCATCTCATCCTTGGCCTCCCCCTCCCTCTTCCCCCCTCCACCTCACTCATATACACTCTCCTTATCAGTCTGTCACTCTCCATCCTCTCCACATGGCCAAACCACCTCAGTGTGTTTCTCCTAACACTTCCTATCACATCCGCATCCACGCCACAACGCTCCTTCGCTTCCTTATTTGTCAGTCTGTCTCTCCACGTGACTCCACATGCTCCTCTCAAATAACTCATTTCCACTGCTTTCACTCGTGACTTCTGGCCCTCCAACAAGGTCCAAGCTTCACTTCCATATGTTAGAGTTGGTATCACAATATTGTCATGTAGCAGCTTTTTCACTTCCATGCTCACTTCTCTGTTTCTGATCACTGCTTTCAAGGAACCACCAATGTTTCTTCCTCGTTGTAGCCTTTGAAGCACTTCACCCTCTAAACTTCCATCCTTACTCATCACACTACCCAAGTACTTAAATGCACTCACATTTTCCATTTCCTCCTCATCCAGCCTCACTGTACATTCATTGACAGACCATAACTTTACTCTTCCCTACATTCACTTTTAGATTCCGTTTCTTACACACTTTCCCAAACTCACCCACCAAGCCTTGCAGCTCCCCTTCGTCTTCACTTAACAACACAGTATCATCTGCAAACAACAGTACAGGGAGTTTGCAAACACTGCCCTCTCTCACTAGGGCTGCTCCAACATCCACTGTCCTACCTTTTACAGTATCTCTTTTATTACCCCATCCATATACAGATTGAACAACCATGGACACATGACATCTTTGTTTCAATCCAACCTTCAAATAGAAAAATTCACTCCATTCACTATCCACACACACTGCAGCCTTAACACCCTCATACATACTCTTCATGGCCTTCAACAACTTCCCATCTTCTCCATATATTCTTAATACTCTCCACAGTCCTTGTCTATCCACCCTGTCATATGCTTTCTCCAAATCCATGAAGGCTGCATTAAACTTCTTTCCCTTCTCTAGAAACTTTTCCACTAAAGATGTGAGAATGAATATCTGATCTACACAGCCACTTCCCTTCCTTAAACCTCCCTGTTCTTCTCCAACTAATTCCTTTGTTATTTCCCTTACTCTGTCAATAAGTATCCTACCATATAATTTTCCTGCTACACTAAGAAGACAAATGCCCCTATGATTACCACACACTTCTTGTTCCCCTTTTCCTTTGTACAGGGGAATAATTATACCTGACTTTCAATTCTCTGGGACTCTACCTTCCTCCCAGGCCAATCTGCACATCTTCCACATCCATTTTACTACTATCTTTCCCCCATCCCTCAGCATTTCATCACACACTCCATCAATTCCTGGGACTTTCCCCATTTTAACTTTCTTCATTTCTTCGACAACTTCCATCCTGGTGATTTCTTCCTCTCTTCCCACATCCCTCCTTCTCTCAGCCATTCTCCAGCCACTTATACTTGCATTACTTTCATTCTCTATATTCAGCAATCAAAATGTTCTCTCCTTCTGCTCATTTTTTCTCCCTTCTCCACTAGTAATTTACCATTTTAATCTTTCACTCCCCAGCTATCTTCTTTGGCACCTTGTCTAACTCTCTTTACCTCTTTCCAAAACATTTTCTTACATTCCCTCCTCTTTACACTCAAGTTCCTTCCAAATTCCTCATCCACTCTCTTCTTACTCTCTCTAGTAATCTTTCACCTCTCTCCTCCTCTCTACATATAACTCTCTCTTCTGTCTCTCAACCTCTTCCACACCCCTGTTTCTCATCCACTCATTATATGCTTTCTTCTTTTGTGCCATAGCCTCTTGCACCTCTTCATTCCACCAAGCTGTTCCCTGTGCAAGATATATAGTATACAAAAATAATTGTAACAATGGGGTTAAGGCATTGTAGTGACCTGAAAAAGAGAAAACTTCTTTTAAAATTGGTGGTAGGTGGTGGCAACCATCATCCATTCACTTGATGTAGTGCTGCCTACTTCTACCTTCACTGTTATCACTCTTTTTCTGTGTCTGTCCTTGCTCTTCCTATTTTACCTGTCTTTCTTGTCACTTCTTATTACTCTTCTTTTCTTTTGAGGTAGCTCAACATTGAGTGACAAGCCAAATGCCACTTACAGTGCTGGGTGGTAATCATATAACCAACCAATATGTGTTCCCTACGTGTCAGCAAGTGGATTGGCAGAGGGGTAGTGCCCCTCCCCATAAAACAGTTAACTCAAGACAAATGACCACCCTTTACAGGATTATGTCATTTGGCTGTAGATAGATATGGTAGATATTTTTCTTGTCTGAATTATCATTCTGTGTTGATTTAGTAGTTATTGGAGTTCCCTTCTTCCTTTTTTTGTATGTACAGTTCATCTTTGCATTTTCACAGCAAAGAGGAACTCTGTTGGTGGGCAAGCATGGCAGGAATTTACAAAATTCTCATCACCATCCATCATCAGCAGAGCAACACTTGTGTCACTCTTCTTCGAAATCTCTCTCCTCATCATTCATGCAGATCGTTCTTTCACTCTCAAGTAAGTAATTCATCTGATTTTGCTTGTGCTTTCTTCGTTACTGTAAGAGTATAAAACAGTCCAGTCCAGCTGTGTATAATGTATGAATTATGCCCTTAACACCCATCATGTTGTAAGCTTTTCTCATAGTACAGTATAAATAAAAAAAACTTGTATGAATAATTAACTCTGTCCCAGCCTCAAGCCCAAAGTCTCTCTTTTTACTCTTCAGTCCACAGCACCACCCTTCCATTACCAGTATGCCACCAGACACCATTGTCCAATGTTAGAATGCCCATTTGATGCCTGCAGCCAGATAAAATAGAAATGGTTCCCTCCCCATGCAAGTCTCTTCTAGCAGAACAACATGAAGCATGGAGGGAAGGAAAGACTGGGAGAGATGTATGCAGTAGATCCTCACATCACTGTACATACCAGGTGTCACATTTTAAATGAGTCTCTTGCTCACTAGGTAGTGTTATGGAGGGATGGGTCATTTGTATTCATCAAAGCTGGATTTGGTGGAGTTTGTTGTCAGACTTTGCATTGTCTTATGAGTTCACATAATCACTTTTCCTAAGGTTCAGTTGATTTTGAGTTGAATTTAAGATGTTTCATATGAATATAATGCTTTATACATGATTAGACTATAATGCACAGGTATAGTACTGGTAATTAACTTAGGACATTATTGCAACCAGACGATTTTGCCGCTTTGTGGAGCAAGCTCCCTCACCCCCCAAAGTTTAAGGCATATTAAAGGCCATAGAATATGGGTATTAAGCATACTGGTAATCTAAAGTCAGTACTGTAGCAAATAGCCTGCAGTAGTCTAACTTCTGATTGACAGGGATCTTATTAGACTTCCTCTGGAACCCAGTTTATCTGGAAAACTGGTTAATATGGACTGGATTTCCCCTTAAGTAATCGAGAATAAGTGGGTTTTACTGTACACCTGCATCTCTTAAGCAAATTCAGCCAGTATGTATTACAGCCTACTTGATTGTCTAATTACTACTGTGTCTCAGCAGTCATCCTGTCAGAATGTGTTGGCTGCTGTGTCGTTGTGTCAGTTTAAGCCTTGTGTAATTGCAGGTTGAGGTGGCTTGGTGGTTATAGCATGTTTTTCCTAACTTGAGGAATATCCTTAGCCCCTTCTTAGCTCAGTTGATGGCCTTGTGTAGTCAGACTGTAGAGTTGATTTCACTAACATCCAAGGAGACTCATTCCTGCATCATAACTAAAGCTCATTGCATTTCATGCAACAACAACTTACAACTTTGTATTTGCCTAATGAGAGCAACCTACTTCCGTCAGATGAAAACAGATGGACTGCAGTGCACTAATCTCTTGATGCATGAGCCCTGAGTCTAGAGTTGGAGCCAATATCATGACAGACATTTGAAGTGTCTCTTCATATACTGTACAGACTTTGACACATACTGTAAATAGTCACTACAATGCTTCCACTTTCACATGCATCACTTCCTACAAATGCCCTGTACCCATTTGTAAGCATGGGGAAACATTTATTCAGGCTATCTCTCTCCTTCTGAGGAGAAAGTCTGGTGTTGCAGTGGACCTTATATTGATTAGAACTGGAATTACTGTCAAGTGGTAGATGGGAGCACTCACTATCCACTCTCTCAGTGTAGTGCTGCTCTCTGGTGACTGCTCTTTCCTCTCTTCCTTCTTTCTTTTCTCCCTCCCTCTTCTGTTTTTCTTTCCTCCATTCTTTCCTCTTCCTTCTGTTTACAGGTGACTCTAAACTGAATGACGACCCAGTTGGTTTCCTGTACACCTGGGAACCATTTACTATGCTGGGTGGTAACCATATAACCAAATTGTAGTGTTTGGTGATTTAGTGGGTAGTCAAGGTGCTCCAGTTGGATTGTGCCTGGGCAGGTTTATATCCAATGGGTGGTTGGGGTTTATTACTCACATAATGCCACTCAGGGATGAGTGAGGCTGGTCACTATCATCTTAAATGTCAGGATATAGAGGAGGTTCAGGATATGGAGGAGGATCAGCCAGAATGATTGCAGGGAGGGATGCACGGTACAAGTTGTTTTGGGATGGTAGGGCAGACGGATATGCTGGTGTGGGTGTGTTGGTTGGGGAGAAATGGGTGGACTGTGTCATGAATGTAATGTGAGTTAAAGGATAATAGTAGTGAAAATTTTGTTCGGTGGGATTATACAGTATTTGCATTTATATCAGTGTATGCTCCACAGGCAGGCTTGGATGAGGCTAAGAAGGATAGATTCTGGGATGACTTAATTTGTGTAGTAAGTGGTATGGGGGATGATGAGAGTGTACTTTTGGGAGGGGACTTAACCTGCATCGTACGTTTTGCAATTGAAAGGCCTGTCGTTTGCACATTTTTCAAGTTTCACAGGAGATTTTTGGTAGGCATATGTGGGAGACCTTCCTCTACCCCCAGCCAGGTGGCGACACTGCCTGACTCTATGTAATCCCCCCCCCTTGCGGGGGCACGCCATTTTCTCGGCAACTCACCTGTTAGCAGTGACTTGGCCAGTAAAGACATATAGCCCCATGGTCTCTCCAACGACGAAATTCAAGGCTTAAGTGGTTTCCGATGTGGAGGACAAAGATTACATGGCACCAGAGTTAGTAATGAGCAGAAGTGATGGGGAGGTAACGTTGCCAAGGTTGGTGCGTTATGTTGATGTGTTTGGTGAGTGAACTATGCTTATATCGCCTATATTATTGTGTGAAAACCAGTATACTCTTGTACTACATATAAATTCATCCCAAGTAAATAAATATCTACCTATTGGATGTGGTTTGGGTTAAGTTTCCCTCCCTTAGAAAGCATCTTTTAAGGAGTGCGGCTTCACAGAAAGCGGTACCAGGTGAGGGGTCTCTCACCTGTTTAGGGCATTTTTAACCCCAGGTGAGCGCTTTTTCTCTGAATTTTCGATGTTTCTCATAAAAAGCGGAGGTTTTAGCTACAAAAAAACAAGTATAAAATTTGTCGGGTTTTGGGGGTGGGTTTTGTAATAAATTAGTGGGTAAAGGGCGGGTTAAATAGTCATGTAGGTGAAGCCGCTCAAGGATATGAAGGAGTATGTGAGGGATGTGCATATGGTACAAGAAATGAGGAAGGGGAATGGATACTTAAGTTTGGGGAGGCATTTAACATGATTGTGTGCAACACACGTTTTAGGAAAAGAGAGAGTAGGTTGATTACATATGAGTCTGGTTGAAATAGCGGCCAAATAGACTACAGTATTTCATGGTCAGGAGGGCTGACAGGAAGGTAGTGAGGGATGTTAAAGTTATAGGGAGCAAAGAGTGTGTGCTGCAACACAGGTTACTGATAAGTGACACAGTGCTTAAGGAGCAGGTGATTAAAAACAGGACCTGTGTACCTAGGAAGAAAATATAGAAGTTGAAAAACAAAGCAATAAGGGATGCCTTCTATAACGAGATGAATAGAGTGGTGGCTGAACAGGGAGACATTGATAGAAATGTAAATGAACAGTACAGAGCTCTCAAGAACAGTCTCCTGAGACGTACTGATCTAGTGTGTGAATGGACAAGGGGACCCCCCAAGACAAAGTAACTTGGTGGTGGGATGAGGTGTAGAATCTACAGATAAGAAGAAAAGAAGACTTTTCTGGGAGTGGAGAAAGGGATGTAGCAAAGAGGAATACTTGGTTGCCAAGCATAGGACTAGGAGAGAGTTTTACAGGGCAAAGTTTGAATCTCAGAGAGATTTACTTGATAACCTAAATAGTGGGGAAAGGAAGAATATGATATTTAAGGTGGCAGATTAGATGAAGAGGGAGAATAAGGGTATCATAGGTGGGCTGTGTGTGAAGAATGATGAAGAAGAGGTAGTGGTGAACTGTGGGGATATTAAAGACACTTGGAGAGAGCACTACAACCGGTTGTTGAATGAGGAGTTTGACTGGGACAGGGAAGGTTCGGAGCCAGCAGATCCAGTGTTTTGCCCTTGACCTTTGATTACTGCTGCTACTGTGAGCAGGGCAATAGGCAGGATGCAGATGGGGAAGGCAGCTATACACCTGGGTTGCTGAAATGTTGAAAGCCTCAGGAGATATAGGAGTGGGGTTAGTCACTGATTTGATAAATTCGATTATGTATGAGTTTGTTGTCCCAGATGATTGGCTGGAGTGTAATTGTAAGTATGTAGAAGGGGAAGGGTACGGTAATGCCCTGGAAAGAGGAAATTATAGAGGCACAAAGCTTTTGGACCAGGTAATGAAGGTAATGGAGAGAGATCTAGAAGGTATGATTAGAGAAAGAATGAATATTGATGAGATGCAGTTGGGTTTATACTAGGCAAAGGGACCATTGATACCATATTCATTGTTCGAGAGCTTCATGAAAAATATATAGGAAAGAAATGGGCATTGTGCTTTGTTTTTGTTGCTTTGGAGAAGGCCTTTAACAGAGACCCTAAAGAGATAGTGAAGTGAACAATGAGAAAGCTTGGGATCAAGGAGTGGCCATGTATGTAGGTGCTTGGTCCCAGGTAAGGGTGAATGGAGTTTTGGGTGAGGAGCTTTCTGTAAATGTTGGTGTGCATCAGGGGTCAGTCTTGATCCCCTTGTTGCTTATTATGGTACTTGAAGCCCTCTCAAGTGACTTCAGAAATGGACTCCCATGGGAGATGTTGTATGCTAATGATTTGGTGTTGATTGCAGAGAATGAAAGGGCGGTGGAGGAAAGATTTAGGAAATGGAGAGATGGTATGGGGCATAAGGGCTTAAGAGTGAATGCATCTAAAGCAAGTGATAGTATCTAGGGCTGGGGGCAGCACTGTCAAAGAAAGGGGGGAGTGGCTGTGTGTGATTTGCCACAAGGGTGTAGGAAGTAATTCCATCTTGTGCAGTGTTTGTGATAAGTGGGTGCATAAGAGATGTAGTGGTATTAGAGGTAGACTGCAAGATAAATGTTGATTTCATGTGTGCGGTGTGTCAGGGAGAGCTTGTGGAGATTGCCAAGTGTGAAAGGATTGAACTTGCTGGTGAGTCTCTTAAATCTGTGGAAGAGTTTTGATATTTAGGAGAGATATTATGTGCCGGAGGTGGGCCTGGAGCTAGCTCTGTGGCCAGAGTGAGGAGTGGTTGGAAGAAGTTCAGGGAGCTGTTGCCTCTCCTGACATTGAGAGGGCCCTTCCTCCATGGTATAGGATCTTTGTAAGCGGCATGTGTTAGGAGTGTAATGCTGTATGGTAGTGAGATCTGGGTAGTAAAGGAAGAGGATATTTGCAGGTTTAAATGTGCAGAAATGTCAGTGATTAGGTGGATGTGTAGTGTCCCTGAATGCGAGGCCTGGGGGAGCTAGGTTTACGATGGAAGAGTTGAGAGGTAGGATGGGACTGGGAGTGTATTGGTGTTGTGATGAGGAGGGGTAGATTGAGATGGTTTCGGCATTTGTGTTAATTGGGTGCAGAAAGTGAGAAGTGTTAATGTTGGGTGTAGGGTGGCAAGAGGTTGACTATAAAAGACCTGGGATGAGGTCACTGAGTGTGACCTCAGGAATAAGGAACTAAATAGGGAAGCTGCCAGAGATCGAGCAGCATGGAGTGCTGCCATTACGTGACCAAGGCTGACCCATGCAAGCTTGTTGGAGCCCCCCCAAACAAAATGAAACTAAACGAGCTTGCCTAGCCCCGGGCTTCTACACTCCTCATAGTACAACACAGGATTAGACGATGAATGAAAAAATGAATGATAAATTACTGTCATCTCTGATGCTGCATTATAATGTACATAGGTTAAGGCTTTGAGGTGTTTTTTTCTCTCATCTGTACATAACATTAAATGGGCTGGGAATCACTAGCTAAGATATATTTGTGGTTTTGTGGACTTGCGGTAGTTTCTTAAGCCTGTCCTCTGAAAATGTCAAAGTTTGCTGCATTTTAGTTTGTTTTAGGTTGTATTCCATGACAAATATGTAGTCGTTGTGACTATAAATTATATTAGAAATTGTCAGTGTAGTGTGCACCAAAGATAATATAGTAGGTCTTTAATCCATTGATTTTATTTTTTTTTAGATGTGTCAGAGAATGCCAGACTGGACTGCCACCAGGACACTTTGCTCCAAGCCATCAACATATACAAGTGCTGCAACATCTACTGATAAAGAGTAAGTTGGTCAATGATACAGTTGTGTGATGATATTCTGTGATTATGGAGTGTTGTGGTGCTGTCGAAGGACAGCGTCATGCAGTGAGGGACTTTCAGAGTGTCATCTGCTACCTAGCAGGCAAATCTAACTCAGTCCTAGGGCTGAACCAATACTGTAGGTATGATGATTATTTTATACAGTACCTGCAGGGGTACCCGGTGTTGCCAAGCCAAAAAGGCAAACACTGTAATTCTGTTTGTTCTGGTTCAATCTTTCTGTTTACTCCAGAAAAACCATGTACCTCTTATGCTTTTGAAGAGGGATGATAAGAGGTCCAGGAACTTTCTAGTTCAGCTTTTGCAGACTAATGCACAGTATTTGTGCGCACATGTTTACCATTACCGGTGACCTCAAATGACCTTGGAAGTCGACCTCACATAGCCTGTGTCCGAACTGGAAGTCATGTGAGACTTCATGCCAAAAATTGGGCTGCTGGGTCCAGTCATTCGAGCGTGTATTACTGGTGACCTCAGTGTCCTCCGACGAGTGACCTGAAATGACCTCGGAGGTCAACCTCACATAGCCTATGTCCGAACTGGAGATCATGTGAGTCTCCATACCAAAAATTGGGCTGCTGGATCTAGTCGTTTGAGTGTGTATTTCCAGTGACCTCAACCTCACATAGCTTGTGTCAAAACTGGAGTTCATGTGAGTTTCCGTGCCAAAAATTGGGCTGCAGGGGTACCCGGCATTGCCTGGGCCGAAAAGACGTCCACTCTGCTGGTGACTTTAGTAACCCAGATTTGAATTTTGACCCCCTTAAAACCATCCTTGGGTCACCCTGATTCAGAATATACTGTATATAGGTTTGGGGGTCTCTGTACCTTGGTTTGGGCGTCTCTGTACCTTGGTTTGGGCGCAGTTGAAGGACAAACAAACAAACAACGTGGCTCTTTTATATACTGTATATACATGTCTGGGTAAACTTATGAGACTTGGCAAGACGATTGACCATTTAATTCACCAAAATGCTCGTTGATTCAGAATATAACATAATATGAATGAATAGTGTTGACCGGCTGTTTTGCATATGCGTAAATTGGTCTTCCATCCGTCAGTCCCTTACACACAGCCAATTTGTTATATTACTAATGAGCTCAGAGGAGTTTGCTTTCATTTTTACATTTATATCATTCGTCTGACGTAGAGCAGTGCTTTATTGAAGCTTGCCATTGCTTCAGTTTTCTGAAAATTAATATTTTACTAAATACTCCCACTTGACATTTGTTTCCATAACGTCTTGGCCAACCACCCCAAAGACAGGACAAAACATAGCTTACTTTTCGCTAGCTGTCGGGACAGGTGGTTCATTTAGTAGACCTAGACCATTCTAACGAGTGATCAAGGCTTGATGATTGATTGATTGAATATTTATTGTTGTAAAGGTATTTGAAGTCTAATATTTATTTGATTCTTATGATGTAGCTCCCATGATTTATACAATCAGGGGAAAAACAAGAATATAAGTTAATGTAGAACATGGGCTGCTTAATGAGCTCTGACAAATTTCATTTTATTCTTTAACCCAATGATATTGTTCACCTATGGGAAAACTGAACTGTATGATGATAAAGCTATCATTAATTGAATAGAATTAAACCATCTGATCATAGCAAGAAAACTATAGGTACTGTATATACAGTCAACCCCCACAATTCATGGGTTCACGTAGTTGCAGATTTTTCTGGGAAATTATTTCAAGATATTTCCTGCTTTTCCCACAGAATCAAGTGTTCGTAGTGGTTCGTAAGTGATTTTTTTGCATGTTTTCTGTGAGAAGTACTGTCCTATACCTATACAGTTAAACTGTGCAGTTACCCTGTATAGGTATATACTGTTCAGCACACAGCAGACTCTCATAGTCATCATCAATCACATGGTGAGGAAAGTTCACTATTCAGAAGGGCTTGTGTATCATCTTGTTCTACCTTTTTAGGAAGTATTAATGTCCCATAAAATGCATTTACAGGTGTTATAGTGGATTTATAGATAATAGCAAAGATTATAGAGAAAGATAAGAGGGGACAGTCGCACCATCCCCGTGTAACTCTGGATGACAGTGGCGCACCAAGCGGCGGGCGCAAAAACAGAGCTGGAGAATGTAAACATGATTCCAGGCAGTCAGTTTTGTGCTGCTGTTAACTGCTGAAATTCTAGGCAAAAAAGGCCGGGATTATCTTGTTTTCAATTCCCAAAGGACAAGGAAAGGTGGCGTATATTGTAAATTGCATTTTATCTAAACTAAGTTCAAGCTGATGATATCAGAAATGTTGATCTGGTTGGTTATTCTCTCATTGTAGCTTTGGTATTTAATCGTTCATCGTTCATTTTTGAAGGCTCCAACATGCTTGCATGTGTCGGCCTTGGTCACCTAATGGCGGCTCTCCATGCTGCTCGATCTCTGGCAGCCTCCCTATTCAGTCCCTTGACCCTTAAGTCACATTTAATGACCTCATCCCATGTCTTTCTCGGTCTACCCCTCCCAACCCCTCCCCCAATATTAACACCTCTCACCCTCTGTACCCAATTATCCTCCCCCATCCTCTCCACATGTCCAAACCACCTCAGCCTACCTCTCCTCATCACAACACCAATACACTCCAGTCCCATCCTACCTCTCAACTCTTCTATCGTAAGCCCAGCCCCCTCAGGCCTTGTACGCAGGGACGCACTGCACATCCACCTAATCATTGTCATTTCTGTACGTTTAAACCTGCGAATATCTTCTTCCTTTACTGCCCTGGTCTCACTACCATACAGCATCACACTCCTAACACATGCTGCATACAAAGACCCCTTAGCACGTAAGGAGAGTCCTCTCAATGTCAGGAGAGGCAACAGCTCCCTGAACTTCTTCCAACCACTTCTCACTCTAGCAACCGAGCTAACTC
>JAGKTI010025127.1:0-14099 GCA_018397915.1 Birgus latro
ACCTACTTAGGCCACCTTCCAATTAACAGCTACGGAAATACGCCGCTCCTCTCAGCCGTTTTCTCCAAAAAATAAACCCTCAGCACCACTTGACTTTAACAACGGCTACTTAAACTAAGGCCAACATTCAGGGTCCAATTATTTTTCCCCAACCTTAGCTACGTGTAATGTCGTTTACGTTTACTATTTTTGAAACCAAAGCATCTCTAAATACTTCACAACCAAACTAAGAATAAAAATAGCATAAAACTTGCGGCACAAGTGAAAAATCATAATAAAATGTTACTACTGTGAAGTTTAATCGCAGAGTCTGATTAACTTCCATGGACCAGGACTGTCTTATTAAAGTTTATCTTGCCATGTCTTGCTGATCTTATTTAGCCATATCTTAGTTTTCACATGAGAGAAGTCAATCCTGTAGAAATAGCCTTAAAAAAAAGTCTGACAGCAGCAAAACTATACCAAAAGTACGTCATCTGGTTTACTAGGTTCAAACCCAATGTGAATTCTTCCCTAGAAGCGCCCACAGATTAGGGGGCAAGAGGATGCTTGCCACTGTACTTCGCTGGCTACCTGAATGCTTCGTTCTCTTGGCTCTGTCACTAATTAAGGTTGTGTGTGTTGCATCCAATTAACGTGAGGCGACGACGCTTACGCCTGGATGGAGGGGTCGGGGTGAGTGAAGTGGCAGAGGTGAAGGGAGGAGGCCATGTGGTAGGAAGGGGGGCAGGACCCAGGAAGGGGTACAGGGAGGGGCAAGTAGAGGTGAAGGGTCGAAGCAATGTGGCAGGAGGCAGGGCTCATGAAAGGATAATGTGAAAAAATATGTAAGTAAAGATTTCTCTTGTGTGATAATAGAAACTACAGTATATATTTTTTATTTACATCTGACTCAGTGCTTTTACTGGCTCTAAGCAGAATTAATTGTTGCCGTGTATGCCTTTAAAGAATATTTAATGAATACATACAGTAAAATTCACTACTCTGAAGATCAGAACGTGGGATCCGACAGTGTTTGCAAAATACTTCGCAACACTTTACATCAGCTGAATTATTTATACATAACAATATGTTCAACATGGCACAGATTCATTCAAACAGGCTAAATTTAAGAAATCGTCGTCATTAAAGTCGATTTCTTTGTTCCGAATCTACTAATAATATGTATGTAATATGGCACGACTCCCACGAACTGGCATGATTCGACATGAATTGGATCGTCTTGGCCTCTGTACTGTCGACATACAAAATTTCAGATAATATGTCCCTCGCTTTTTTTCGTTCATCGTGGTCATAAAATATCAGTCGTTGCCATACAGAAGTCTGAAATTCGGCAAAACAGTCCCAGCTGCTTAGCCAGACGTGTGATGTAAAATTACTCTGTCACTCTCTTGATTCCTTTTGTCAGTCGATCCTGCTGTCACAGGACACCGTCAGCGCACTGCTTTGGTAATGAATGTGAGACTTCACTGACACCATTACACTTTTATGGCTTCTTCTGCAAGTCTTCCCGTGCTTGGGTGCCTCGTTAGTTCTAGTTGGCAGTTTGTGAGGTCGAGTTTAGCCCATTCCGGGCCTTAAAAAAAAAAAAGTATTGTCAATTTAGAAGCGGCATATACTGCATTGTAGTAGTAGTAGTAGTACTAGTAGTAGTAGTAGTAGTAGTAGTAGAACAACAGCAGCAGGAAAAGTAGTAGTAGTAGTAGTAGTGGTAATAGTAATAGCAGTATCAGTATTAATAGTAGAAGCAACCCTACGCTCCTCTGGGTCATCTCGGGCTTAAGACGGCCCTTCTCCAGCCCACCATCCTCTTTTCGGTGGACAGGGAAGTAGTTTTGGGTCTTTTGTACAATTTGGCTGTGGAGCCGCCTGACTATACTGGTGCCACCACACGAAGGCATCTTAATCCAATACTTACTTTACTGTAATACTTAAACGCACCTACAACATTGAACGTACTCGCTAGTATAGATTAACTCCTTTGATTTCCTTGGGTGATATATATATTTAAAGCCTTCACTGCGGGAGCATATCACTGATGTACTGTAATATTTTTGTTGATAAGAGACTATTTTATTTAGTTTCAGGGAGTCCTCTGGTGGTGAAGAGTTAATCAACCATCGTCTTCAAATATTCTCTCGTAACCACCTACTCTCCAGTGAAAGTATTTTTTTCTTTTGTTCCTGTTAATGACCAGAGAGTATTACTTTACTATGGAAAGGTTCATAATGTCTGTTGTATTAATATGCATAATCCCTCCAGTTGAAGAATAATCGTCAGCCAGAGAAATCATATGGTGGTGGTGAAAAGAATGAAATACTGATTACACTGTTTGGATGACGGGCTTAATAAAATCCTGAGGATGTAAGAAAAATGACAGAAAGTAAAAACTCATCCGGCTCAAGTAATATAACCCTCAAGTAATAGTAATAACATAAAGATGAAGTGCTAGGGCTGAGTTAAGTAAAATTTACGTCCGTGAGTTGGTTATTAACTACATAAATGGAAAAAAAAAAACACCATACAAGTCACTATTAATGAGTATTAAGCACAAACAGAATTTTAAGGAAGATGTAATCGAGAGGCTCCTACACACACACGAGACGTAGATCCAAACTTCTCCCCACCCCCCAAGGCCCGTGGTACAAGGCATACCAGGAATATAAGAAGAATCATGAAATATGAAGACCAACTATATTAAGAGGCAGGAAGGCAGTAGGGTGTAGAAGGAAGAGATTAGTGATAAACACACACATACATACACATACACACACACACACACACACACACACACACACACACACACAAAACCCAGGTCTCCTACAAGGATGTTGATATAATTCTACGTTGTTAGGTGACTGAGGTAGGAGTGAAGCCGAGGTGAGGCGAGTTACTTACAATAGACTATGTTGTCCAGGCGTGCGAAGAACGTGAAACAAATGATGATGAATCAATTAAACAGCGGTGCAAAGAGGATGGAAGACTTCTGAGACAAGACAGATATGTAAAGAGAAGTCACGACTGAGGTGGGGGAGTGACAAAGGTGACAGGAATTACCGAAACAGGTAAAACGAAATGTCAGGAAGGCAAGAGAAAGGGGTTCTTCATAAGAGATTATGAAAGAAGTAAAAATTGCATCCTCAGACAAATATGATTAGAGAATGAATACAACAAGAACACATAAATTGTTTTAACCGTCATGATGTACAGTGGTGTGTTTATTCTTATACACGAAAATTATTTACATGCAGCCTTTCCTTGCTTTCTTCCTTTCATTCTTCTTTATTTCTTAGCTTCTTATTTTTTATTCATTCCTGTTACAACCCTCCAGTCCTCCTTCAGTACTTGACATTCAATTCCCTAGGCTCTATTGCAACAGACTGGTTTAGCATTCACATACGTCTTTCCTTCCAGACTTCATTCTTAATCCGCGTTACTGCTACCCCTACCCTCACACTGCTCCCGACACCCTTTCACTTTGCTATTCCCACCTCACTTTTGCACTGCCACCGGTACCCTCAAACTGCTATCCCTCTTTCACCTTCACACACTATACCTTCACCCTCACACCGTAACCCCCACCCTCACACACAATTACTTCGCCTCATTCGTAAATCTGAAAAATCAATGTGGCAGAAGAGTACCGTATCGGATTTATATTGTGAAGGGGTTTATCCTTCTCTTAATGAATCATTTGAGAAGATGTAGTGCTCTTACGGGACGGAACTAAGCGCTGTAAGCAGGGGAGAGATGAAAAGAATGTAGGAGGGTAACAGGGGAGAGGACAAGTCTGTACTGAGGAGGAGGGTATGCGAGGTGAAGTGGATGTGAAAGGGTGAAAAGGACAGCAGATGAATTTGTGGAAGATGAAGGAATATGGGAAACGTGATATCATGGGGAAAAGAAAGGAAGAGAAACTGAAATGATGGGAAAGGGAAATGTGGAGTGTATAGACGGTGACTGGATGAGAGACAGGGTGAAAGGGTAAGAAATATCATAGCAAGTTGTATCTAGTGTGGAAGGGTGAGAAGCAGGAGAGGGTGAACGTGGGCAAGGCATGAGAGGGTAAAAGGGTATGAAACAAGGAATGTGACTAGTTTGTGGGTAAAAGGGGTTAGAGGCAGTAAAGATGAAATGGAGGGAAGATGGAAAAGTGAGTGACAGGCGAGGTTGAAGGGATGAGTTGCAGGGGAGACGGGTTGTAGGGAATATGGAAGGGTGGGAGGCAAGAAAGGCGAATCGGAGGCATCGTAAAAAAACAACGTGGGGGCAAGGAAGGTCAGCTGGAAGAAAGTAATCGGGTCGAAGGTAAGAAGCTGTAGATATGACAGGCTGCAAACATTCATTAATGAAAATCTTTAAATCTACTACTATGTTAGTCTCAACACTTGCATTACTTTTGAGGACTTAATAGGATTCTTTGCATCTCATCCTATGCTTTGAATGTCTGTATGTTGCAAGTTTGTTCTGCTTCAATCATATTCACTATGCCAATACGAAAGACATCAACACAGAACTATTTTTTTTTGCATATTATATAAAATTATATCAGGGACGAAGAGGTGTTAGGTAACCTGTTGTGCCCAAGATAATAAATGCCCCAATGACACTACATAGTTTTTTTTCCCACCTCTAGCCTCCCTACTAACTACTGTACACACACAAACCCCCCCACAGCAACACTACCGTCATAAGCACGAGATATCAGCAATATAAAATAGTTTGCAGATTGACAGAATCATGAAGCAGTCATCGAGTTTTTATACAAAAAGGAATCACTTAAAAGTGTCCAGGATATAAACGGAGAAATCGTCTTCAAATGCACTGGTAAGAAAGTACTTTCCTTAGGTAATGAAACCATCCCGTTACATGAAGAAGGAAAAATAACGCCCTCGTGTAACAAGGGTTAATGGAGATTTGTCTAACTCCTTTACTTAATAAAATATCTCCCCGATCTGCATACAATCTGGTCTTGCTAGCTAGAATGGGAAGAATTACCGCCATCACCGTTCCGAAGGGACTACAGACTGACCTTATATAGCTACGTTTATCTGAACTAGGGAAGAAAAATTGTAATTCTAAATAAGCAACTTCAACAGAAGAAGCAGGAGCCGGAAAAATTTCATTATCCTGGCCAACTGTGCAATCCCTCTAATGGAAGTCTATAAGCACACCTGTGTTCCCAGCCGTACTCTGATTCCTTCTGCCCTGATGGTTTGGTTATTATGCTGTGAGCTACTGAAAAAGACAGCAGACAGACGGTCAGAACAAAAGGAAGAAAAAACACACTCACCTCCCCCCTTTCTCTCTCTCTCTCTCTCTCTCTCTCTCTCTGGCCAAATGGATAGTTAATTAATTGCTGTTGAATCCTCCGAGAGCATAATACCGCAGCCTTCCTCATTAAAATCTTTCCAGTTACCTCCGGCAACGAAGTTTGAGGTGGTTATGTATTCACCTTTGTTTGTCTGTCTGTCTGTTTGTCCAGACGATATCTCCAAAAGTTCTCAGTGAATTTCAATGAAATTTTGTGGAAGGTTGAGCCGTGGGGCAAGAAAGAATTGATAAAATTTTGGGGCTGATCCGGATCCGGATCCGGTCTCATGTGTAACATCTCCAAAAGTTCTAAATTAATGTCAAGAAAATGTTGCGGAGTAGTGGGCCATGGGTCAAGGAACAATTGATTAAATGAGCGGATCCGGATCCTCTGTATTCCACACAATTTCTCCACTGATCCGATCCGGATCCTTTATAATACCAATGGCATTGGAGGAAGTATGTGCTCTCCGAGTGCTCTCTAGTTGTCTGGACATAACACTTGGCTCAAAGACATTAATCGTCAGAGTTTAGAGGACAAACCAAAAGTTTTGGCCTTTTTTCATTTGGAGATATGATGCAAGTGGAAAGAACTCTTGCTAATTGATCAGAAAGGCTGTTGTTCAAAATTTCTGCCAGCTGATCACTTGATGTTCACGGAATAAATGAATAATCAAATACGCTCGTTTTTGTACAGATACATCTTTGCATCCCTATACATGACACCCCACCATCCGTTCAATCACTCTCTTATCCCTGACTAGGCCTTTTCATAATTATTTCACCTGCAACAGGAATCCGATGAGCTGCTTCATATTCAATGAAATATTGGGTTCGGCGTGCAGAAGTTTTGTCATCTAATGGGGGATGCCGATGAAATGCAGGAGACAAGTTAAAGTCAATTTTACCCCTGTTATATTTTGTGCAGAAAGTACCGTTCGACTAAACTTTCCTACTTTTTTTTGGTTTCAGTAAAACTTGCTAGATTAAGCAAAAACTACTAAAGGACAACATTGATATACTTGTTTTCGATATCGAGCTGTACGAATGATCTGTATAACGAATTACCCAGGCTAGAGTCCCTCGCCAGATCACGTTGTGGGTGGCCGTAGACACTACACTCCTCTCTTCCCACTGTTACTTAAATAGAAATCTACTTATTCAAAAAGGCATGTATGCTTCCAGAAGATATATATAGAGAGAGAGTAAGAGAAACGTTTTTATGGTCAGAGAAATAATCCTGACATCATATTCTGGTTCTTTTCCCAGACACTTTTCTGAATCACTCGGTAAAACAATGTGGAACAATCGCCAATTAAAAAAAAAATCCATATACTTAATAATGCATTCTGTGCTGAACCATACTCCATTCCTGCTCCCTTATACCCCCCATCATTGATCATTAACGTTTTCTCAATGCTGACAAAATATATAAGTCACCTGGCTGTCCTTCAACCGATTACTTTAAGCTTCAGAAGGGACTCTTTTAGTAAAGGTTTAAAAACAGCCTCCGATAACACTCGTCGCTGTCATAACTATTTTATTTTGTTTTGGCTAATTACGGACGCTTAGTATAAGATTCGGATGGATTTCTTGGCGTGAAGTTAACAGCACAAATCGTACTCTAATTTGACATGATTGATTTGCAGCCAACTCTTATATCTTTCCACTTGTCCCCCACCCACTCCAACAATTTACCTCAGACCTCCAACATCCTTGCTCAACTCTCCCTTTCAATGCCTGTGGGAGCCTTCAAAGCGACCAGCCTTATAAAATATTTGGAGTTCATCTCTTTGCAATCTCCAGCCTTTCATCTTTGGCCACCCTTGATTCGAGAACCAGGGACAGATAACTCTTATTTCTCCCTGCTTCTCTTCGTTCCTCTGTTTCTTACATTCTTAGTTCTTTCTCGCTGTTATTAATCTGATTTTGTTCCGCTTGTCATCTTTAATTTTCCCTCCATCCCTCTCACATTTCTTCCACTTTTACCTTTTACATTCATTCTTCCTTCTCTCTTTATAAAAGCTGGCCTTCAGTCACTCTATTTTAGAAGCTTGGCGGTCGAAGAGTGTCAGTAGAGGTGACAGGTGCTTCCCGTTATTTGGAATCCGAAAAAAACAGCCTTTTTCTTTTTCTTTTATCACGCAATACCCATCCATTATATCACCTCTCTCTCTCTCTCTCTCTCTCTCTCTCTCTCTCTCTCTCACTGTCTCTTTCCCCCCCGTATGTCAGCTCCACTGAGGAAAAGGACAAATCCATACCACTGGCTACACAGGTAAATGAAGTGAGATGCAGCAGTACTCTCGTGGTGAAGATTACATCAAGAAAACGGGAAATGGAAGCAAAAATATGTATTAAGAAGGAAAAGGAGGACAAGGAGAAGGGAAAAGAGGCGTAACTTCGGGGAAAAATGGTAAAACATACAATTTATGTCTACTTCGCCCAATCACCCTCGTTAAAAAAAAATTCAGTGCACTTCTCTCCTAGCGATTTGATTAGGATACCATATTATATCTCAATGTTATCTTGTTATCTTTTCTCTACGTTTTTAATACCGATAAAGTTTGTATCAACAACATACAAGAAGATGATAAGGCATAATGTATATTAATAATCTCTTATTTAATGAGTTTACACAATTTCGCCAAACAATGATAACACGGCTAAATGGCACCTCAGAGTAGTTGTCGTTGGACGGACCTTCACAAAATTTATGATACTGCTTCCCTGCATGAATTAAAAAAAAAAATAAAATGTCCTCGTCGGTGTTTCTGATATCCAGTGAATAAAAAGAATGGTAATCAAAGGTGGATAATGTCTAACACAATGAAGGATGGGACAAGCTGATGGAAAGTAGTGAGAATAAGGTACTGTGGGAGGATAACATAAAATGGTACTGGATTAATGGAGAGGAAGGGCGGTTACAACTGTGGAAGTTGTACGAATCAGAGAGAAAGAAAACAAAACAGACAGACAGACAGACAGCGACAGAGACAGAGACTTAGACAGAGACAGAGACTTAGACAGACAGACACAGACAGACATAGACCGTCAGAAAGACAGTATAACAACAGCAGCGAAGAAGAACAATTAGAGTGTCGAAAGGAGTAAAAGGGCGCGAGGTGGAGAGCTTTCAAGAAAATGAATTTATCGGATCCAGGTCAGCGCCATCAAACACTGAGGAGGTACTACGGTCACATCAGCGGAAGAAAGGATTATTCTGTGGTCTGTGGGGAGAGAGAGAGAGAGAGGTACAGACAGACAGACAGAGACAGGGGGGTAGGAGGTAGAATAACAGTACAAAATTACGCAAGCAAGAACAGACTTATTGGTCCATTGGAACCATTTGTTTGATGGCAAGACAAGAAACGGTATTACCCTCGAGCACTGGTTATCAAACTGAGAGCCATGGTGGGTGCGTGTATGTAGTAAATCAGAGTGTCTGCCTTACACTCGGGTGAGGAGGCCATGTAGTCAAGCTTGTCGACTTTCTTCCTCTCGCTTCAGCATATTCTTGCTACATTTCGACACCGCTGGACCAAAGAGCAGGCAAGAGAAGGTATGGCTAAGTGGCAATAATTTGTATGCAACACAGTATGCTGGTGTAAACTTGTTGTCCAGCAAACCATATATAGTCGCATTCGCCTCTACACAAAGGATTCTTCCAACAGACTTAGGACTGTTTACAGTGTCCAAATGTGTCTCCCTCCCTCCCTGTTGTAACCCCCCTCTCAGCCACGACCCCAGATGGTGCTCGGAGATGTAGTTTTGTGAGAAATATCTACTGCTCTCCGTACAGCATTCTAGTGTTACACGCGAAATATTTAACTGATATTAGTACTGTATTGTCAAACTGACTCAATTTTTTTTTTATCTATCTATCTTCCTACAGCTGTGTTTAGATATAAATATAGTTTTATAGTTTAATATTCATCCACTCTGCCTTCCTACCTCACTGTAGGTCTCCTTACCACATCTCTACCATTGATATTGCTCTCGTACTCTCTTTGTAATCTCATTTCTGTTCATTTTCTCATTCATTCATTTTTTAAAATTATCACTGGCCACTTGCACCAAAATATACAGCATTGATTTAAAACATAATATGACGAAATACTTTCACCAAACGATCTGAATTAAAATCAGTGCTGAAAAAAATAAATAACTGCTCAAATTAAATCTAAATAAAACTGCGTTCACCAAACCCAATTCCAATGCAGATTCAGCAGTTCTGGCTTGAAATTTACGACTACGAATGTTAAATTTTAATGCAGGGCAGAGGTGGCTACAAATTTCAAACCGAATTTGTTTTTTGCTACTTTTGTATAATTTTCGATGTTTTTGGATACACGTTCATATGTGGTATCCTACCTTTCTTTTCTTTCGTTGCATTTAACACCATTTTGCCTTTTTATTTTTTTTTCCACCATTTACCATTTACTGTCCAAATTTGTGACAGTGTGAAAATGATACAGTAATGATTAAGTATGATTATTCAAAGTTTAATGCAGCATTTAGCAAATTTCACACACTATTTCACGTTCTTTTCTTACACTGTAGCCATGATTTAACATAATGTTTGCATAAGTAAAGGCAACGATTGAATGCGACTACCACATGTGGATATTTCGGAAAATGTAATAGTTACTATGATGCCGGATGTACTTTGCTTCAGTTGCACTAATGGTAACGTCTATATTATTAACTCGAAAGTTTCTTCAATTAAACTTATTCTAACTTTTGGAAACAAGAAAATAACGATGAAATGAGTGCCGTATTTTTTGCGAAAATTCAAATACTGAAAACCAGTGAAATCATACTGCATAAAGTTTTATTCACTTGGATGCAGTTAGAAACAAATCATGCTAGTTTGTTGAAAGTCGTTTGATGCTGGTGATTTTTTTTTTTTTTTTGGTACTGAGTTTGAATCAGTATAGTGAATTAATTCACTTTGGTAGAAGTGGCCACATATTTTCATACTTTATCATTCGTCTGTTTTTACATGTTTTTTTTTTTTTTTTTACAGATGTATGATGGCTGTCAGTGTTGTTGAGAAGTAGGCCATCCCAAAAAGTATTGCGCAGGTAGGGCACCATGATATCCGAAATGATTATAGCTCATGAATTCCCGGTAAAATTTATCTGTGATCACTTTGTGATAAACATAATTACAATACAGACTAGAAAATGTCACAGACTAGCCATGTACATCATCCTTGAGAGAGCAAGTTTATCTGCATCGGGAAAAAATCGTTGTTCAGTTTCCAGCAGACATCGCCTGGTGTTTCAAATTGCTTTGCGTCAAGTGTGCACTGATACTTTTTGGTGTGAGTGTACAATCGTGAATACGTTAACTATGGATTTACATCAATCCTATCTGACGGCACCGAGAAACATCCTGTGCTGTGATTCAAATGATTCTATTGTACCCCCCACTATGTATCTCCACCGTTAGATCTTAAAAATGTTGACCTAGCCTGCCTTCTCACGCCTCGCTTCAACACATGGAGTTAGTCTGAGAGGAGCTGTGGTGAGGAGTGCATCTGCACATAGGATCACTGTAAATAAACTCCCTTATGCCACAGCGCCGAGGCTTTCATATCCAACTAATAGACCTGTGGTACACTATGAGGCCGAGTAAGCTGAAGCATCTTCTGACGACAATCCATCCTCAGTATGCGGAGAAAGACCCCAGTTTCTTTGAGTGCCATGATCTGATTTTGGACAAACAGAGACTGGATGGGGGTGGTGCTTTCCAACAACAGAAACTAAGTGTAGTAAAGGCATCAAATGAGGTTTCCCTTGAAATGGCAAGGAAGAAAAAGGTTCACACAATAAGCCGTGTGCTGTAAAATGGTCAAGCAAGTTCTCGGAAAGTCGGGTGCACATGAGATTCAACAGATTTTCTTGTCAAACGACACAGTGAAACAGAGAATTAGCGAAATGTCATGGAACAGGCGACACAGGAGATTATATTGTCTCCAAGTGGTATGTTCATTGTACAGTTGGATGAGGTAGAGTTCTTGTGCACAGCTACTAGTGTTTGTTATGTATGTATTCATGCATGATATCAAAGATGAGTATCTGTTCTGTACACAGCTTAAAAGTATCACAAAAGATTTAGATGTGAGGGAAACGTTTACTTCTTTCTTCCCAGCTAATGGAACATCCTGGGAAAATTGTTGCGGGGTCTGTACCAATGAGACTCCAGCAATGCTGGGATCAAAATCGGGGCTACAAAGGCATATCAAGTAAGTAGCGTCGAAGGCGAAAGTGCTTCACTATATGATCCATCGTCTTGCACGTGTAAAAAACCCTCACTAATGTCTTTTGCAGGATCCTGGAGGCAGTGGTGAAATGTGTCAGCTTTGTGTAAATAGGATATAAGAACTCTCGCCTTTTCCAGAAGCCCTACGGAGACATGAATTCAGGGTACGAATTCCTCCTCTTTTACTTCAAAGTGCGATGGCTTTTCAAGGGCAATGTTGTGAACAGAGTATTTCAGCTTCGGAGAGAACTTACACTTTTCCTGGAAACGAAAGAGAAGGATGGTCTAAGTCTCTTCAATCAGGTGCTGTGGGAGTCGCGTCTTGCATACCTGACCGACATTTTTGAGCAGCTAAACAGGCTGAATCTCAAGCTACAAGGCAAGGAAAGAATTGTATTTCACCTCATGGACTGTATGCGCCCATTTTTTGCTAAACTACAGAACTGGCAAAGGAATGTGAGTGCTGAAAATGTTGCCATGTTTGAGAATTTTTCATCCGTTCTTGACGAGACTGAAGAGGATCTCCTACTTGCCCCATCTATCAAAAGTGAAATAATTCAGCACTCGAAATCCTTGAAAAATGAGCTCAAAAGATATTTCCCAGAATTCGAAGAGTAAGAAGGGAAACTAGTGAAGAGACCTTTCTCTGACACTCTTGTTACTGCTGTCAATCCCAGTGACGTCCAGGGCGAATTCCTTGACCTCAGGAATGATTCTGCTGCCAGAGACCTGTACGGAGAAAAATCTCTGACATTCTTCTGGTGCTCATATCCAAAAGTTAGTGAAATCGCACTTAGAGTCCTCTTGCCATTTTCCACAACATAGTTATGTGAGTCTGGTTTCTCAACCCTTCTAAACATAAAAAGTGAAAGCCGAAACCGATTGCATGTGTACCCAGATATGAGATGTGCATTGTCAGTGACACAACCTGGAATCAGTCAAATGTCTGAAAGCAAAGTGTGTCATCCATCCCACTAATATGCAATAGAACATGCATTCGATAGTCGTATGGATTAAAGTACACGAAGAGCAACAAAACAGTTTTTTTTCTTTTCACAAAACTTTGTGAAGGGCTTGCACGAGGTTGTTAAGATCCCCACAAGTGGAGAATGAAGCGATAAAGCTTGAGAACACTGCCCTAGAGTTAGCCGCTTTTCCTTGATGGCCTCTTCTGTATTTTTTCCAGGTTAACATCATGCGACTTTACTCAGCATAAAGGAGACCTTTCGTACAAAAAGTAAGGTTATATCATTAATCCTCCATTTCGAGTGAGGCTTCCCTAACCAGAATTAAATTTTCTTCAGGGAGAGGAATACACTAATGAATTAAAGAAAAGCATTCGGGAGCCAAATGCTAATCGCCCGCCAGAATAAGCTCGTGCCCAAGTCCAAGATTTTGGCCATATTTTGATACCCTGAAGGTTTTATGTTGATAGTTCAAGCCATTCATGAGATATAATGGTGCTAAAGGCGGGCAATAACAACTGGTTGACCTTTGGCAGCCATTTTGGTGACCTTGACGTTGACCCCGAGTGCCAGCCTTCGAACTCAGCCAAGATTTTGGCCATATCTTAAGCTGATGTTTTATGTTGATATCTCAAACTTGCCCAGGATCAATCCGACTGGAGCGACTTAATTACTCACTAAACCACCAGACACCATATTTTGGTTATATGATTACCACCCATTAATCCATTTGGCTTGTCACTCAGTGTAGAGTCACCCATAGGCAGAAAGAAGAGGAAAGAATGAAGGAAAAAAAAGACAGAAGAGGGAGTGTTGAGTCACCCGTAGGCATAAGAAAGAGGGAAGAATGAAGGAGAGAAAGACAGAAGAGGACGGAAAGAAAGAAAGAAGGAAGAGATTAGACGGCGGTCACCAAAAAGCAGCACTACATCGAGTGAGTGAATAGTGAGCATCCCCATCTACCAAACCAAGCCACTGGTACGCCCTGAAAGTCTGGCCAGCACTTGTAAAAGCAATAGTTTATGCCGAATTATGCTGTGCTCTTGTGAGGAAGAGTTTGTACTGGTTTGCGATGAAGGGAGAGTCATATAGTGCGTGGATTTAAAGGAGGGCAAATGGAAAGTAGTTTGAAATGAAAGAGAGGGTGAAACCGAAAGGAAGTGACGATTATTATTTAATGCATGAAAGATGAATGAGAAAAGTCAATTGAACAATACAGAGATGGTTTGCAGAAAAAGATAATTATGTTCGAGATGGAGAATGATGACTGTTAAAGCGAATAACCTGGCTATAATGAAACTATAACGTTTCGTACACCACTGATAACCTATGAATCAGTGGTAGTTACAGATGTTATACGTTATGGGATCCTGGGTAATTTCGTGGTTAATGGGTTTCGGTGTGGTTGAGCCTCTGCCACATAAACCAGGCACAAGGGAATGGGAAGGCTGCACACAACTCACACCCATCGTCTTACATTAGTTGCTGGTCTCATTGCTCAGCGCACACACACACACACACACACACACACACACACACACACACACACAC